>JAOXYD010131257.1:0-10957 GCA_028565735.1 Pinacopodium congolense | reverse complement strand
AATGTGACAGCCAAACACTCATTTTTTCAAAAAAATGCTTTTGCGTTACAGAAAAGCACTTTTGACCCTTCTAAAAGATGAACCAAACGGAGACTTAGATGAATTTCATTTTGATGCCTATAATAACTCCAAACTGTATAAAAAGTGGGTCAATAAATGGAAAGAAGAGAGCTTTTATATAGTGAGATCAATGAGGGTGATAAAGTCTTCATTTAAAATTTATTGATGCAATCTAAATGCACTTATACGTTTTAAATAAAATAAAATAAATCCAAATCCTCACTAGTCGTATTAAGATCACAATTAAGCAAGTGTATTTATTATATCATAGTATAGTTCTATAAGAGTTCGAATTGTCGATTTTATAAGGTTGAATTAACTACTAGTAATTTTCCTACCTTCACTGTACAATCTAATCTAATTGATGATTGATTAAAGTAAACTAAACATCTAAATAAGAAATCCAAAGTAGTTTCATAAGATTTAGAAAGCAATTAAGGAGTTAGGACCTAAATGGTTTATTCCCCTGGGCTAAGTTCATGTTCATTGCAAAACTTCAATGCAATATATTTTTTAGATTCTCTTAAGCCGTAGATTTGCTAAAGTAAATCATACTCTCTCTTGAGTTATACAATTCTTATCTAACTAGATAAATTAAAAAGAATTTTCCATACCTAAAAATATCAACTGAATCCAATAAATCATTCTATGGAACCTGGTGTTTCAATTAGATTCACACCTAATCTAGAAATATCATGTAAGCCTATCTCTGGGTCTCCATGCAAAATTCATTACCTATGAATTAATCTAATTATATATGATTTCTCAATAAAAAATACGAAATCAAATAATGGACATTGACGTTTATGCTCATGTGATAATCAAAAATGAATTTCATTAATCCTATAGTTAAATGCAATGAAAAATCTCAAAATTAAACATTAAATCAAAGAAACAATATAAACACCATATTTAATGGTTCATAAACACCTGTATCCTATAAAATAAAATTAATTCCTAAACATAATGAAATAAACAACAACAATTATAAAAGATATAACGATGATGAAGCTAATTGTCATGAAGTTTGAATCCTTTGATTCTTCTATGATTTTTGTTGGAAAAAGAATCTCAATCATCATTCCTTTATGTTTTGATCCAATCCTCCCTTCAAATTGCTCCAGAGCTTATAAATAATTCTCCTCTTCAGTGTTAGGGTACATTATAGGTTTCTAAGGATCAAAGGCTTCCGAAAAAAGATTTAAAATTGGCTTCAATACCCCACATAGCTCGACTAGGTCATGACCTAGTTCATAATTCAATTGGATTTCCATGACTATAGTCATAAGCCTCTTGCTCCGTTGCTTCTCTTGGTGCTTCCTTGATAGAGTCTCTATGGTTTGTCCCATAGCCATATTATTTAGTGTGGACCTTAATTACTTGACGCTCTTTGCCCCAAATTTGATTTCATAACTTATTTGACTCCATATGTGCACCAAATTGCTATCCAAGACCTGCAAAAAAAAAACATATTCATTAGAAAAACCATAAATAACACCTTATTCAAGATTTAATCAATTATACATGTAAATCAAGTGAAAATACCTCTCAAACCTAAGATAAAGATGCATTGATTGAATACCATCAAATACCCTCACGCTTGAACTATTACTTATCCTCAAGCAATGATTTAAATACCTTAATCAAAATAATTTCAATTAAGATTTGAAAGCTAGTTGAGTATAAAAATTTATATGTCAATTCCATTACTCTATCTCATAAATAATAACTCTAACATGTCAAAAACATTGTTAACACATGTAAGTACATAGTTAATAAAAAGTAACCCTTAATGTACAATATCAATTTTCCAAGTAATTTTATGTATATTAGCATATAAACTTAGTCAAGGATGTATTAAACCAAATAAAATGAAACAATATTACACTTGAAGCATATATGAAGAGTTCATGTAGTCTTTTGATGTTAGGGAAAATATTTTTTAATGAATTATCCTTTTTTACTTAACTAGAATACTCATTTTAACTTGTTTGAGATATCATCTAGTTTTTTGACATGAAAGTGGACACTTTGTCATGAAAACCCAGTTACACTGCTGGATCACCCTCTCAAATGCCATTAGAACCACTCATAACATTGACCTTCTGGTTGTTATATAGAGTGAAAATATACTAACTTATTTATTTAATAAAATTAACCTTTTTTCCACATATTTAAACGTTAAACTACACCCTATTCGAAATTCATATAATAAGTTATATGAAATGTTTGTGGAAACTTAATATCATGCATGAAGGTCACTAGAAACATGCAAAGCACCCAAAAGAAAAAAGAAAAAATATATTTTTAGAGATCACTAAAGAGGTGATGCATGTCCACTAAATCAAAGATATCAATTGTATTACAATAATATATTTATCTATCAACTTATAATCAAATTTAATTTAATATGAACTAACTAAACAATTACCCTTAGATTTATAACAATTCAAGAGTGTATAGTAAAAAATATGACATGCTCATCTTCCCTCCAAAATTAAATTAAATTGTCCTCAATTTGAAGGGGGAAACTAAATGAAAGGAAAAAAAAGAATATAAAGGAAAAGAGAACATTACTCCCCTAAAAAACGAAATCCTTAAGTAGGTATTGTTAAAAGTGATCTATTCCTCGAGTAGAATGTCATCGAAGAAAAGATGATCAAAGCTTGTTCTTTTATTTCTTGAATACATTGTTAAATACAAACTTGCCCAAGGATTAGATTAACGTTGATAAGTAACAATAAAATAAAATAAAAGAACATAAACAAAATCCTATGAATGCAAATGCTTAAACATAACATCCATGGTGAAATTAAAAAAAAATAAGATAAAAATACATTGCAATTAAAAAAAGAAAAATCAAACTTTTCTACCTAGCGATCCATATTAGGTAGCCTCATTCATTAGTTGGCAATGCTGATAGATGGTTAAATTGTATAAGTTGATGCCACGTCAACTGCTATTGTTCCCATTTATCCTAATACCTCTTTAATTAACTTCCCTTCTTAGTTAATGTAACTATTAAAATTATACCAATTTGTTTTTTAAAACAAGAATGGTATGTACTTATCTATATATGTATGGCATCTATCTAGGAGCCTAAATAGTAAAAGTATACATCAAATGTTTGATCTATACTTCTAGAAGGTTTAGCTTAGTGTCTTCTTCATCATCTTCTTGTTCTATCTGCTCGATCATATCTCACTCATCTAGAAAAGGTTGAGCTCCACAAAGCCTAAGATGTCTCCTTACTTTTATAACTAAACCCATTCGAATTCACATTAAGATATCTAAATGCTCTGGGTTGATCTATTGCCTTAAATCCAACCTTCTCAACTTAAGCCCTAAGTTCATAGCTAACTTTATAATGGAAGAGGATCCATTAAGAGACCCTCATGTATTTTTACTATAATGGCCGAATTGATGGGTTAAATCACCCTTATATTGGACTTCACCCCATGTACCATACACCATAAGTGAATGAGGTCACCCTTGTTCACTGCTTTAGAAATCTCATGTCGACCCACTCTAATGTATGTGACTAATTTATGGAGGATCATAAACTTCAAAACCTTAATTTTATTCCTTTCATAACACTTTCTTAATACTCACCCTCTCCAATCTTAATCCAAAGCTGGTAAGCCTTGCTAGGAGTCTTAAATTCTTACATGGCTTCCTTGATCGATGGTAGGTCTCTTGCTCCTTCATCTAGAACTTTTATGGTTATATTAAAATTCTAGTAGAACATCGAGAATTTCTTACCAATTAGATGGATTTGTACTATATTGTTGTGCTCCAACTTTACTAAGTGCTTCTTAAATTGTAAGGTCATTAGGAAATTGTATCATAGGTCTTAATAACTTGGCTCCTGAATCTCCACAAACATGTCCCATGCTTCTGACTATAAGTAATGTAAAATGATATCTCCCATCCCAATTGCTCTAAGTCTTCAAAGAACAAATATCCATAAGGTTCAATATAAGGGTTCTTAAGTGTTCGATATTTAACCAAAGCCTCAAGGATGGTAAATCTAGTGCTAAATGGCTCAGTGTCAATATTCTTGGAGGATGAGGCTTCTTCTCTGTGAGACTTAATTGTCATTTTCTTATACCTCAGCATGATTTCTTCAGAAATACTAAGACAAGTGCATGTAATCAAAATTAAGCAAGTGTATATAATCAAAATTAAGCATACTCCTATTAGTCATAAGCCTTATAATCAAATATGTACATACTACAATGATCACGCAATAAGTATCAACACTTTAAGCACAAAATCCTGCAATCTGCTTTAACATTATCTTAGGTATAGGACCTATGAATCCTTAAAATACTCAACCTTACATTCAACTTATAAATAGCATGTAAATTCATCACTTAATAATAATAGTAAAAATATGAAGATGCTTATGAATCAAAAACAACAAGTAAGCTTTTAAAGGCTTCTATGAAAAAAACTATACCAATTAAAGGATTAAAAGTCATCCTTAACTAATTCAATCATACTATACATCAAATTCACTCGTTAAACACTATAAATCTCATTATTAATCCAAATCTTGCTCAATACATTTTAATATAGATAGTTTAACCTTAACTAGCGGTTTCATCAATTCAATAAACATCAATATAGCATAATTAAATCAATCAAATCATAAAAACCATAATTGCGCATAAACAAGACATCCAATTTTTGTTTCCCATACCCACATGAAAAATCATTCCGTTCAACACATAGGTGAATAGGTAATGTTAAGTAAGGTTAATTCATATGCTAGAACGTCTTATATCAACAATTAAACTCAAAAGATATTAAAATAACACCAAAATATAAAACAAATCCCTAATTTCAAGTGGTCAATGCAAAGATTGAAGACATACCTTGATGAATTGATGAAAATTTTTTGAATTAATGAACAAAAATCAAGTTTAGATGACTTAATATGAAAGAAGTGATGGGAAATAAAGGAACTAAGTTATTGTTTAAAGAGGGTTGAATATAGGTGAAGGGAGTCAATTATGAGTTTTTTAAAACAACTACCTAACCCCATCATAGACTGGTTAATGGTTGTGACCCAGTTTGAACATGTTTCTAGACATAAAACATGGCCTAAGTTGTGAAACACACACACACATGCACAATTTTTATGATTTTTTCATTTAAGATGTTTTCAATGCCTCATTAATCCATATTTAAACATCATTAATAAATTTTGGATCAATTTAGAAAAAAATAATGATATGAAACTTAAAGAAACATAACAAAAACACATGTAAATGAAATTAAGACAAACATGATACTATGCAACCAAATTGTGTTAATCTTGACAATCAAATGAACAATCAAAATAATAAAATAAAAATTGGATTTTCTCCCATAAAGTTTTTATTTAATTTCACAAGCTCGATGACCTCAATTTTCTTATCCCTTATCAACTTTCTTTCTCTGAGCCCTCTTTTTCTTCTTGGCCTTTGCCTTGGAGCATTTACATCATTTTTATCTTCTTTAGACAACTCATCAAGCTGTTTTACATTAAGGGTGGACCACATCTCTCCTTTACAGTGCTTATGGCTTAGTATTATCATTAAATTAAACCCTGAAGGGTCTCTTTTTTAACCCTTGAAGTTTCTAAATATGTTGACAATAGATATAAATTATGATCCCTTACAGAACTTAGGATAAGACAAATTAAACTCACCTAGTTTATTTTTAATTCTTTAATTAAATAATTTGCTCTACTTAAATAATTTAAATCCATATATGATGATTGGTATCTAGTAATATATCAGGACCATTAAAATATTAAGATTCTTAAAACATTTTCGATTAAAATTTTCCATACATGATTCTTTTATTTATACAATTCATTCCTTTAGTCTTACAATGCTTTATTATATATAAAGTTTGGAATTAGTGTTTACTATATTTGGGTTCAAAAATATTAATTCTATATTTTTAGTAATGAATTCTATTAATGAAATTTGAAAATTATTTTTAAAGAGTTATTCTAACTCGTCTAATGATTTTCTAAAAATTAATACTAATTAAGCATAATGGAGCATTCTTTCTAATTAGTGATGAAATTAATAATTGAGATAATCAGTTGAGCCCTCCTTTCCAAAGATAAGTTTTTATTCATATCTTTCTTTAGATCTTGTATGGTAAGGGTTTAAAGTCCATGTATTATGGCTTTTTTTTAATTAAATTGTTGCCTTAGGTATGTGAAGCATAGTTATCTAATCTTTAGTCCAATTAACAGGATTGCCTCTTGATTAGCAGTAACTAAGCAATAGCTAGTGCTTTTCCCTTATTAATTGAAATGCATGGAACCTAATGAAATGTGTTGATACTTGACATCAAGATGTTTAAAGAGTTTGCATTTGCTTTTAAAAGGATCAGTACATCATTAACATATAAAACATAGGTGAGGTACACTCTCTTACATCTTGAATGATACTCGAAATGCAGATTTTGACTAACATATTACTTAATCAATTTACTAAGCACCTCTTTAGCTAGAGTAAGTAGACACAGGGATAGTGGATCCCTTTGGCGTAGACATCTTACTCCCTTGATTCTTTTAGGTGGTTAGTCATTTATCGAAACATTGTAGGAAGAGAAAGGGATGCATTCCCTTATTAGCTTAAGTGCAGGAGTCAAGGAAGCAAAAGGTGACCATAGTGTTGATAATGAATTCCAAACTCTCTTTTATATCCCTTTTGAATGTCTATCTTGATTATGAAGCCCTTAATAGCCCTTCCCTTGGTATAATTTTTAGTACTTCTTCTGTGAGCATAATGTTATCACCTAGTTGTTTGTCCTTCGTAAAAGCACTTTGTGCATGTTATATATGGTTTAAAATAAGATACTTTAACCTATTATCTAGTAGTTTGTATATGATCATGTAAAGGACATTGCAACAAGCTATAGGTCTGAAGTCTCTAGAGGTTGTGGCAATTAGGATTTGTACACAAGAGTGATGAAAGTTTTATTTTCTTATTTAAGCATCTTAACTATTGTAAGGAATTCCATGAAAACTTGGATCACCTTTCCTTTGATGTTTAGCCAATCATTTTTGTAGAAGAGAGCATTAAGATTGTCTGGTCTAGATGCTTTGTGAGGGTCTAAGATATAACAAATGTTGTTTTTCCATGTTCCAAAATGGATTGGCAAGTATAGAAGCAAAACAAAAAATAAATTGTTACCCTATGATATCTAATATGATTCCAGGAGAGAAAGAAATATCTATTGTAGTACCATATATCTTGGTGAAGTATGAGTGCATCTCCTTTAGTATTTCATATTAAGTATGATTGTGGATGTTGGCTTTAGACCTCAATATGCAAATTCTATTTTTGTTTCCCTGGGTCAAGTTCATTTCAAAGAAGAATTTTATGCATTTTTCTCCTTCCTTGAGATAGAGAGCTCTTGACCGCTAAGGTATTTGGTAGTTGTGATGGTGTAGAGATTTGGTATATTCATATACTATAATTTTCTCTTACTCTTGAAGTATTGCATTTCTAGGGAAGTTATTTAGTTTACTCAAGACTCTATTTAGCTTCTCTAAAGCTCTGGCATTTCATCTCTTGGCAACACCTAAAAGACCAAAATACAAGATAGTCACTCAATAGTACCAATGAGGGGTTTTGTAGACTCGATATAATTTTTAATTTGTTTTATATTTATAGTTAATTTTTACTATTTTAGCAATCATATCTATTTAAATAATGATTTTTATATTTTTAATTGAAAAAATAACCACTTGATTTTCATCTCAAGAAGGCTATAACCTAAGTGATGATTTTCAAAATTAAATTAGGTAATGTGTTATGATAAAAAAAAACCACACCTAAACTCAAATTAAAATCAATTAAAAATGTATGTTGTTCTTAAGGTATGAAAGGTGAGGGAAATTAAACAAAGATTTCATAGAAATTCTCTTTTAAAGGCCTAACACTTCTTTTAAAATCAAATATTAATTTAAAAAATGATTAAGAGTAAAAAAAATTAATTGGACCCAAAAGGCATATAAAGAATAACGTTTAATCTTCATTTTGTTTGTTTGAGTTTCGATTTTTAGCTTTATTAGATTAATTTACTTTTATCCACACACCTTTAAAACCTCTAGGCTCCTTTTAAATAATAAACAAAAAAGATAAATAAGAATATCCAATGACTCGTCTTCCTTTAATACTTACTGGCTATGTCCCTAGTTTTAATCATTAATGAATGCAAATACAACTACAAAGGAGAATCGTGGAAAAGACATAAGTAGCGAGAGATGTTGTCGACAAGGTTGCCAATGTCACAAAGAGAATCAAGTCCTTGGATAGGGATGTCATCAGCAGCTCATTAACTAAACGACAATTGCTTTTCTAGCAAAGTAAAACTAACCATGAATAGTAACTCTAGTATAACTAAACTAATACTGAAAACTATATATTTAAGTAGCGGGAAGAAAATAAGAACATACTAAAGAGTGGTTTTTACAAAGAAAATCATGAGAGCTTAAGTAGAAATAGGAGAAGAATGAAGATTTTATCTAGAAAATCTACAGAAAAAGAAAGGAGAAGCAACAATAGATTTCAGAATCATCTAGAATTTTTTTTTAATAATTTATGAAAGGTTGTCTAAACCTAAGCCCAATTCAATGGATATTATAGTTCTTTCTCCCTTAAAAAAATTTTATCATTGAAATCAGTTAAGTATTTATATCTTTGAATAAATGTGGATATTGACATTGCACATCTTCTTCGATCTCTTAAGTGGCCTCTCATAGAGAATGGTGATGACTCCATAAAACTTGTACCATCGGTATCTCTCATATCCTTTATTTTCTAATCTTCCTCTCATAAATCTTCATTTATTCCTCAATATTGGTCATATCTCTTGACATCTAGATCTCGAGTTTCAGTATCATATAAATTAGATCTAGTTAATACCGTCTTAATATAGATATATGAAAATAAACATGGACTTAAGATAATTCTAGATGTAGAGCTAATCGATAAGCCAATAGTTTAATATGATAAACAATATCATATGACCCAATATATTTTAGATTTAACTTTCATTTCCTAACGAATAAAAAAATTACTTTCCCAAGGTGATACTATAGGAAACCTCTTATCAATAATTTCATACTCAATCTTTTGGTGGTGCTAATTTATATAATTTTTATGCTTATTCTAACCTACCTTTAAACACTTTATCACCACTTCTATCTTTATTACTATCTCCTAAATCAAATTTGGTCCTTTTAGCATCCTAGAACCCTTAAAATCCTAATATACTAGGTCTTGGCATCATCTGAATATAATGCTTAAAAAAGTGCCATGCTAATGCTAGTGTGGTAACTGTTATTATAGACAAACTTAATGAAAGGCAAGTATAGATCCTAATCTTCTTATAAAAAAAATTCAATACACGTACCCTCATCATATCTTTTAGGTCTGAATGATATATTTAGACTACCAATCCATTTATAGGTGAAAACTTGTTCTCAAATTCAACTTTATGACTAAGTTTGACTACAGACTCACCCAAAATCAAGAAATTAGATGTGGATCTTAATCTGAAACAGTGGATACTAACACCTAATGTATCCTTGCTCTATCATCAACAAACAACGTTGTTGACTTATTTAATGAGTTAGTCTAAATAAAATGATCTAAATCGAATCATATTTATGTTAGTAAATCTACTACAAAATCTATGGTTATTCTCTCTGAATTCTATGATGGTATCACTAAAGGCTTCAAATTTTCAACTAAATCCCAATAGTCAGTCTCAACCTAATAAATAGTTAAACATCTTGTCATAAACTTTAATTTTTTATTGTATTTACATCAAACACACATATTCTTCTTTTATTCACCACCACCCCATCTAATATTGCTAAAAAATTTGATTTCTTACCCTATTATACCCTCTCTAACATCCATAATAGAAATGGATTCTGAGCTTGTACCTCACCAAATAGTCTCTCAAGTCTAACTAAATCTATAAAGTAGCCAATAATCTAGCTATATTAGCTCCCCTCTCTAATCTAACTTACAATTTACTAATCGAGTTGTAACTCCCTATATTGAATACCCCTAGTCTGCTATAATTGGAAAAGCTAGCTCTTTTAGAAATAGCACTAGCCCTATAAAGAATTGCTTTACCAACTGAAACTGAATAACTAACTCATGTTTTACTTGATTGACTTAACTCTCCTCTATACTAATCATGTCTCCTTTTTAACTCCCCCCTCCTCTTTTCTTGATTTAAAACCTCCTCCACCCTAAGTATAGTCTCAATTAACTTCTTAGAATCAATATTGCTCAACTAGGGCCCATCATAATCTTATTTTATAGTCCTTACTCGAAACGGTAGCTAATAATGAGCAATTTATATAGTTTTATTAATATATTCTTTTTATGAATTTTTAGGTATTATCCTTCCAATAAGTCCTTTTGTAAAGTTTTCAGGTAAGTCTTGGATTTTGAAGTTCAAGTTATGAAAGAAGTGGACTTTTGTATTAATAATATAGAAGTATATTGTTTACGTCAAACAACATCATTCTACTCTATATGAGAGCATTATTTTACTTATAGAAAAAATATTTAAGATTAACGATGGGTATAAATGGAATCATTTATCTTCCAAAGAAGCTCCATTTTACCCTTGGAGAAAGACAGTGAATAAATGATTTAAATTAATCACGTTGTTTCCCTTCATTTAAAGGCCATTTTACTTCTGGACAACTAAGATAAGAGCGTTATTTGAGTTGAAAAGGCTATAACCACTAAAACCACCACTAAAAATAATATTAGGGTTAAAAACCCCTAATATAGCCATCATGAAGGGAATTTTTTAGAGATAATAGAAGCTAATCAAAAGAATTGAGAAGGGA
>JAOXYD010131246.1:0-10957 GCA_028565735.1 Pinacopodium congolense | reverse complement strand
ATTTATATTACTTATTAAATACTTATTTATATTTATATATATAATTATATAAAATTAAGAAATTTTAAATTTCATTTATTAAGATTTAAAATTAATAAATTTTATTATTAATTATACATGAAAATATTGAATATAAATTAAAGTGAGGAATTGGTTCATTTATTTATTTATTTATTATTACCTAATAAATAAATACTTAATAAAATAATTAATTATTTTTATTAGATTAACAAGTATATCATTAATAATTAGTAAATGTATCCATTTTAAAAATGAATTAATATTGTATATTAAATATTATTTTATTTTTAATATAATTAATTACAAGTAAATATGATAAAATAAATCAATTTGTTTACATATATCACTCTTATGATTTGTTAATTCTCAATAATTTATAAATTAATCTATTAGAACATATCATTCATGTGATTTGTTAATTTCTAATCACCTTACATGATTGTCTATAAAGTGTCACATGCTTAGAAATTATCACTTTAATTTGCATTAATGATATAACTTAACATAATTGAGTAATCTAAGATTTTCATAAAATATAAGTTTTTACCATGAGATTTTTAAAGTACAAGAGTGCTTTGGTGGAATTGATAAAAAGAATTAGGTTGATGTTCTTTATCCTTCATTTTAGTTTATTTTTATAATTAATTTAAAATCTTATAATTTTATGAAAATATTTTTAAATTGAATATATTTCAAAATTCAAATTTTTTGAATTTAATAATTATATAATAAATATATTTGAAATTTAAAATATTTGAAAATTTAACAATTGTTATTTATATTAAATGAAACACTTAATAAAATATTTTAACCATAAATGATAAAATTAATTATATATATCAATTATATTAAAATAAATATGGTTTTTAATTTTTTTCAAATTTTATTTATTTAATTATTTTATTTTAAATAAAATATGATGAATTTTATATTAATACTTATTAATAGTATTAAACAACTAATATTAACAATTAAATTAAATTATCTTTAATTTTTATTTCACATGTTATTACTATCATTATAATATATAATTAAATATACAATAAAATAAAAAATTACAATAAAAATAAAAATGGAACCAACAAACTCTCAGATATTATTTGGTGACAAGTTATGGCGGTCGATTTGCTTGGTTTCCAACAATCACAATTGCCAGTCATCATCAAAAAGAAATTATAAAATGGTCTACCCCATTTCATAGGTGAGCCACACTTTATATAATTACATGATGATAAGGATTAAAAATATAAGAGATAAATACACATGGGATAATTACAAAAGACAAGCTCATCTAATTTAACAACTTATCTTCATCTAATGTAAATACATATCCATTTACCCCCTTCAATCTAAACATGACAAAGCCCAAATTGCGACTCAACTGTAGACATTTATCTTTAGGTAGTCCTTTAGTGAAAATATTTGCTAGTTAATCATTTCTGAAAACAAATTTTATGACAGTATCTTCCCATTGAACACGTTCACGAACAAAATGCAATTCAATCTCCAAATGCTTTGTCCGAGCATGATGCACTTGATTATTTGCTAAATATGTTACAGAGATGTTATCACAATAAACTCCCATTAGTAAGTTAAGTTTTAAGCCCATGTCATTCATCAATGCATGAAGCCAAAAAATCTCAGCAACAACAGTAGCCAAAGTACGATATTTAGACTCAGCATTACTTCGTAATACAGTATGTTGTTTCTTAGCACACCACATTAGGGCCTAAAAAAACATAATAACTCTTGGTTAATCTCCTTGTATCAGGGCAGCCTGCCTAATCTGAATCACTATAGGTGAAAAAATGATGTAAATCCCCTTTAAAAATTTGGAGACTTTGAGAAACAATGCCTTGGATATAGAATGCATTTAATAGATTGCCAATGTGCAACTGAAGGCTTGTGCATATACTAACAAACCAAGTTCACAGCAAAAGAGACGTCTAGTTGGGGGAAAGTGAGGTATTGTAAACCACCTAGAATGCTCTGAAATAAAGTGGCATCAGGAAACAACGGGCTATCATCAAACTTAAATTTGCTTTAGAGGGGAGTGCTACATGGCTTGCAAGAGAGCATGTTTGCACATTTTAAGAGTTCCATAGCATAATTTTTTTTGTGATAACAAGAAGTCCTCCTTATTACGTTGCATATGAAGACCCAAAAAATAATGCAGTTGACCAAGATTAATCATGGAAAATTCTTATTTTAAATAGCCAATAAGATGTTGTAACAAAGTAGTATTTGATGCAGCGATTACTATGTCATCTACATACAAGACTAAAATAGCCTTGCCAATTGGGTTATGATAGGCGAACATAGAATAATCTGACCTGTAATTCTAAAAACCAACCTCCAATAAATAGGAAGTGAACCGTTAGAACTAGGATCTTGGTGCTTGAAGGAAACCATAGAGGGCACGATTTGGTTCGCAAACATATTTAGGATGTGTATGATCAACAAAGCCTAGTAGTTGTGACATGTATACTTCCTTAGAAAGATATTCATGTAAGAACGCATTTTTAACATCCAATAAATGAGCATGCTAACTTAGAGAAACAAAAAGTGATAGATCAAGTCTAATAGTTGAAGATTTTACTACCAAACTGAATGTTTCATCAAAATCTAACCCAGCCTATTGATGGTAACCTTTAGCCACCAAACGCACTTTATGTCTTTCAATCATTCCACCTACTTTCTGTTTCAATTTATGAACCCATCTATATCTGATAATGTTGATTGGATGAGATGGCATAAGAACTAAAGTCCAAATATTATTTTTCTACAAAGTATTATATTTAGAAATCATAGCATCTCTCTATGGCTTCCTCTTAGAAGAAATTTTAAAAGAGGAAGGTTTAATGAAGTCTTAGGGCCCCGTTCGATTGGGATTATTTTTGTGGTTTTAGTTTTTGGTTTTTCTAAATACAAAAATAGAAATAAAACATCGCATAAATTAAAAAAACACACTAATACAGCACATAAGACAACAAAAAAATTCAAAAAAATACACAAAATCTAATACAAAAATACGATAACCACAACCAAAAGCTGAATCAAATGGCCTCTTAGGAAATAGGTGGAGGAAGAAGATAGGTAAGATTAGAAAAAGGAGGGTAGGTATGAAAAAAAATGACCAGGATTTGGTGTATTTGTGGAATAAGAAAAACATGTTTCTACAAAAGTCACGTGTCTATATATAAAAATCTTTTGAGTGGATAATTCAAAACACCTATAACCCTGATAATTGGTAGCATATCGAAGGAAAATACATTGACGTGATTGTGGCTATAGTTTGGTGGGATTAGGACTCATGACATGGGGATAGCATAAACAACTGAATATATATAACATGGATAAATTATGTTTGACTTGGAATAAATGTTCATGAGGCACTTGAAAAGTGATAGAAGAATGAGGTATCTTATTAATAGTATAATCTGCTATATGGAAGGCCTTAACCCAAAATGTATCTGGCAAATGTGTTTGAAAAAGCATGGTACAAATAACGTTTAATAAGGTTCAATGCATTCTCTCAGCTTGCCCATTTTACTGGGGAGTTTATGGAAAAGAATAACGAGCCAAGATACCAGTTTCTTTAAAATACTGAGTGAAATTATTATTCAAAAATTCTTCTCCACTATCATATTGAAACTTTTTTATTTTAAAAGATAATTGATGTTCAATCCTTATTTTGAATTCAACAAATTTAGAAAAAAAAACATCAGATTTAAAAATTTAAGAGGATAAACCTAGAAATATTTACTAAAATCATCTAAAAATAAAACGTAATATCTAAATCTAGAAAAAAAAAGGAATAAGAGATGTCCAAACATTTGAATGAATTAGTTTTAAAGGAAATTTTGAAACATTAATAGAATCTAGAAATGGAAGTTTAACATGCTTCCCTAACACACAAGAATGACAAAAAAAATCAAGTTTTCCTACATTAATGAAGTATGAATTTTGTCAGAAAAATTGAGATAAAACTTGGAGACTAGGATGAGCTAATTGTTGATGCCATAGACTTGGGGAAATTGTTGAAGAAAGCATGGCCACGGATTTTGAAAAATTCACTTCCTCAAACTTAAATGAATATAGGGGGCCGAGACTACTACATAAATAAATGCTTTATGAGTTTGAGGATCCTTGATAGAAAAACCAGAAGGATCAAAAGTTAAAAGCAAAGTGACTAATAGAAATTAAAAATTTACACAAATTTAGAACATCCAAAACATTCGTAAAATAAAGCTGGCATTCTTAGTTTGAATTATTTTCTGTCCAACATGTGTAATTGGAAGGTGTGTACCATCACCAACCAAAGCCTTATTAGATCCATTAAATGGAAAATAAGAATCAAGAGTACCTGGATCATTAGTCATGTGAGTTGCTCTTGTATCTGTATGCCAGGTGATATTTAGTTCAATAGTGTCTTGAAGGTGAAGACCAACAAAGGTATTGGTAAGCTCATGACTATTGTGATTAGGGCATGTTTTTATAGTGTGACTGTATTCATCACACAATTGACATTCGATTGGTGAATTTCCTCTGTCTGACCAAAATTGTTATCCCTTTAAAGTACCAAACCTGTCTCCTCTATTTGATTGTCCTCAGTTGAGCCTTGAAGAATTGCCATGACCTTTAGTAGTAATTAGTGCTTAAGAATTTTTTGATGTAGATGATGTGATTTCCTTATACTATTGTATGCATGGCTCATGAGCAAGGAGAAAAGATCACAACTCAATAAAAGAAGGTAACAATTTCTTTGCTATCATGACTGTCACCATAAGATAATACTCATGAGGTAGTCCAGAAAGAATTTGGAGGATGATATCATCTTCTTTAACTAGGCAGCCAATAGCATGTAATTAATTAGCTATTGAATTGACATAATTAAGAAATTCTGTTATTGATTTCGTTCCCTTGGATGCTTGATTGACATTAAGTTTCAATTGTATGTACTTTGCATTGACATGATTAAGAAAGAGTTTTTCAATCTCAAGCCATATGTCATGTGCTAAAAGAGCACGACTTGGTTAAATGATTTGCTTGAGAATATGTGCTGTGAAGGTGGCATATGTCCATAACAAAACAATGAAATCTACCTGTTACCATATTGTATATTCTGGATTTGTTGTTGCTATCCCATTCGAACTATGAAGAATGGCTGGTGGAGCTATTACTGTGCCATCAATGTGGCTAGAGGCATGGTAATAATTAAGGATATTCAGAAAAAGTGTTTTCCAAATCAAATAATTAGAGAAATCAAGAGTTTCAGGTAGATGGTTCTTAATATTAATGACATTAAGAACTGTTAAAAGAGCTTATTGATAAAGAATTAGTAAAATTTGAGAAGAGGAAGAAGAGGAACTTGAAGAAGAAGAAGAGGAATTAATGGATGCCATTATGAAGAGGGGTTTTTGTGGCTTTGATACTAAAAAGAAATTATGAAGTGGTTTACCCCGTTTCATAGGTGAGCCACAGTTTATATAATCACATGATGATAAGGATTACAAATATAAGAGATAAATACACATAGGATAATTACAAAAGACAAGTTTATCTAATTTAACAACTTATCTTTATCTAATGTAAATACATATCCGTTTACATTAGACCCATCAATGCGACTTGCATCCAAAGGGTATACCAGCCTTTCTTGTCTAATTCTGCAAACTCATATGGATTTAGTCCCATGAACAACACGATAACAATGACTTATTAGAGTCCTTTCCATCGACCATAATGCAACATAAAACCATGGAGATAATATGGTGGCTGGTTAGAAAGTGGCTGAGACATTTAAAGGATGACAGTGGTTGGAGAATCTATAAAGTGGCAAATTTCAAGTGCTCCAAAGAAGTGGGAAGACATAAGCTTGTTGGAGAAGGTTATAGAGGTGCACATGAGTGAGAAGAGTCTTTTATTTTGGCTCAACAAGTTTACTTATTCTTCATGGATTAAAGTGATTGGTGGCTGGGTAGTGTTTTGATTCGTTGGACCTGCACTTTACCAATTGGATACTCCTATCTCCTTATTTATGTTCAAGAGTTCATAAATTTTGGAGAACTTATTCTTTTCCCTTAGTTAAGTTTCTTAGCTAGAGTTATAGAGTTGAAAATGAGTCTGAATATTGAAGCCATATTTCTAAATCATATATCGTCATAGTTTTTTAGATATGAGAGAAAAATGATTTAATACCATAATTATGTTGTGAAATCCAGAGGCATCTATTAATGGTGTCTTGATAGTAATAAATAGTTACAACCATTAGTTCTAACGAATGTTTTAGTCACGGATAGTTCCTCCTTTAATTTTAAAAAATGCAATCCCTATTTACTATTGAAAAAGTTGGACACAATATTATTATGCACACAATAAAAAAATATTTTTTATTTTTTAAAACAAAAAAAACTTAAATTTCATAGTATGATCAAATTATAAATATAATAAATTATATCTCATAAAAATTTTGATCTTCTTTCTCATAGTTCTCCTAGAATTCACAAGTTATATAAAAATCATTTAACTATACACGTGCCTACTTGCTAGCAATATGTATATGAATGAGTTGTAAAAACTCCACAAAAGATGTAGGAAAGGGTAAGCTAAGTGTAATAGCTCCTAAAGAATCTACATATTTTTATAATAAGGTTTTAACCTTTAAATAATTTAATTAAAATGTAATTTTAATGTCAATTAAACCTTAATTAAAATTACAATGAATTATAATTAAACATAATTCAATATCTATTATTGACTAACAATTAAGTCTAAATTGATTAGATTACCTTTTCTCCCTTTAACCACTCTTTGTGTATAACTTGTCAAGTTTCTAAATATGTTGGTAATAGATATAACTTGTAATTGTAAATTATATTTGAAATTTTAATTAAATAATTTATAATTATAAATCAAAATTGATGTCTAATAACAAAACACGCTACCCAAATATTAAGATTATGTAAGTGTTTTTAATTAACTTTTTCGTACATGATTTTTCCATATAATTCAATATTTTTGTCAATTAATATTATAACTAGATATATAGTATAGGAATTAATGTCTATTCTATTAGCCATAATAATTCTTTATTATTAATAATTAATTCTTTTAATAAAATTTGAAAATTATTTTTAAAGTATCATTATACTTTGACTAAGTATTTTTCAAATTAATACTAATTGAGAATAATGGCACATTCTTTTTAATCACTTTAGGATGTAGAATCTTATATTAATCGCTCAGCTAGCTTTATATAATTCATGATCTATCTAATGACTACCAAGTTAACAATCATTAACTAAGTAATATAAAAACATAATAATTCCTATATGAGAAACTTTAAAAATCTCAAGCCCAAAAAGATCACGTATATAATAACTACAATGAATATCTTCATAGATTCGTAAGTAATATTCTATACAAAATTTTCATATAAAGTCAATTTAGTGAATATGTTCTCTAACAAGTATCTACATATTAGTTTAAGTATATTTATACTTTACTATATGAAATCAATAACTTCTTGGATGAGGAAGAAATATAATGTGTATTAGCCTTTCCACTCTTTTAATGTCCAATCTTAATAGATAAACTTTTAAGAATAATTTAGAGACCTAATTATAATATACATTTCAAGATTGCATTCTCATCATAATTTTATTTTTAAAGTACATTTATCTCATAGACTTTATCTTATATATTAATTAATTAACAAAAAGTATAAGATAAATAATGTCTTTAATTAATTATTTCAAAAATTTATAATAAATCAGTTAGATGTAGAATATAAAACAACATATACAACAGAATGCTACTATTAGTGCACAACATGGTTGTATCACCCAACTCCTATCAATTAACACTTTACAAATATCAATTAATACGTAGCTCAATTCATTTCCCTTGTATCATTGTGTATTATTTTTTGCAACTTTATCCACAAGATTGACATGTAGGTAGCATCATTGAGGATTATAGAAAAATCCTCATGTTGTATCTTATTCATCTCTATCTTACCATCTCAAAAAAACTTGCATAGCAATATTATTCCAGCACTTGATTAAACGTTGTCGTTAGTAAAGTTAGAAATATGGAGTTCAACTTCCTTATATAAGCAATAGGTTTCTTTAATCATGAAACATGAAACATGGAATGATTTCTCGAATTAATAAGAAATTCTAAGTGAGAGCCAATCACCTAACTCTTTTTAAAACCTTAAATGGAAAGAAAAAAAATGAAGAAAGTTTATGGTTTACTCTCTATTAAACACGTAGTTTCTTATAAGGTTACAATTTCACATAAGCCCAATCCCAAACAACAAATTCTCTATGTGATCTCCTTTTATCAATTAGTTGTTTCTTTTTTTTTTCTTAGGTCCTCTCCATATGGAATTGAATCAATTTTGATATTGTCTCTTTGTCTCTCAATGTTTCTCAATGGTTAATAGCCTTAAATGCATTGCTAAATATGAGGTATGTAGTGGATCAACATACCCATATAATACTTTAAATGGAGTACATTTAATTATTAAGTGAAAGGATGTGTTATACCATCATTTAGTTCATGGTAACCACTCATTTTATGACTATGCCACTCATTAATCATGCACCTCAAGGTTTCCTATTCATCACCTTACTTTGGCCATCCACTTGAACATGATAACCAATGGACATTTGAAGTGTAACCCTTAAATTTTAATGAAATCTAGCTAAGAACTGTTTGTGAACACATGATATCTAGTGTGCCATCGTTGACGCCTAAGCATAAATCCTGACTCCTATAATAGAAATATAGTGCAAAAGTACGGAAGAGTTTAAATTTAGTTAATAATTACCTGTACCAAAGATAAAAACAACTAGAATGAAGGATTATTAATTAAAACAAGAATATAAGATTTAATAACTAAAAAACAACCAATTAAGCAAGCCTTAGTTTAAAGTCACCTTCATTATTAAAGCATCGATTGATCATCATTAGAAAAGATTTTCAATTCGTAATTCGTATATTCATTATGGAATTTAATTCCTATCCATACTTATAATTAGTTAATCAAAAATACATAATTTATAGGGATTCCTTTTATGGTATTTTCATATGTATTTCAATGTGATTTCATCCTTATTTTATTTTTTGAATGCTTTTTTTTTTTTTACTTTGAGTTTACATGCAAATTTGATCAGTGGACATAAATACTTATTAAAAGGACCAAGTTTGAAGAAGAATTGGAGAAAATGGAGTAAGGAGATATTGGATAGAGAGCTAAATGGTGGTTGCTATGGTACATAAATGACATTGTTGAAGTCAAAGAAATCTTTATTTAAGCCATTTTTCTAGAAACTTAATGGTGGGTTCAACAGGGACTGTTTAGGTCATAGAAACATTATCTTATTCTAAAATAAAGGAAAAACTTGACTTTTCCCCCTAAAATCATTCCCAACCCTAAAGAGGACATATTTAAAGGATGAAGGGAGCCATTTTCTTTAATTTTGGCTCCCCACTTAAGCATCCCTTTTTTCTTCTTATTTCCCTTAGGTTTTATGTTATTTTGATGTCTCTTGTCAACTTGTTTTAGATTTTAAAGTTATATTAATGTTTTAGGTGTTGAATACTTTCTGTTATTATTATTTTTGCTACTATTTGTGATTTTTGATTTATTTTCTTATGTATTTCAGATGAATTTTTTAAATACTTGTTGAACCTTTAGTTTTTGATAGTTTAATGCTAAATCTTTAAATTCTCACCTTGTCTTTATTGCTTTCTTTATGATTTTTGCAGTTTTAGTTGATATTCTTGTTAATTTTTTTTATGTTAGCTTAGTTTTATTTGAGTTAGAAGATATTTAAAGGATTATCAAGTTATAATTATGATAAATTAATTGGATTTGAATGCGTATTGTGTTTTTATGTTAGGATTGAGTTAAAACTCCAAATTAATACTAAGAATTAGGGATTATTCATAGGTTTGATCATCATATTAGTAATTTATAATTTGATTGTTCAGCTTCAGCTTTTGATCCATAATTTTAATTAGTAATCACTATAACTAGCAATAGGTTAATTGATTTTATGAGTAAAACTTAATCAATTTAGACTAGAGTTTCTATTCTTTAGGTTAGATGATCTAAGCTTGTGAGATTATCGCCTTAGTTGGCTATTCTCTAGTTCTTAATGCTACTGTGCCACTAAATTTATAGAATTTGTTCTAGATTGTCGCATAGTTAGGGGTATTTTTAGAGCTTGTTAGATTTATTTAAACTTAGAGGAATTTAAGAAGTAAGAGTTTGCTTGTGTCTATATGCTAGTATCTTAGGCATAACACAATTTACGCATTTTCAATGATCAGTTGTAATTCATGAATCCTAAAAATATCTTTTACCCAACTTTTTGTCTTTGTTATTTGTTTCTTATCATTTTGTGTTATTATTTATTTGTTTTAATTTTTTAGTTGTCTTTTTATTATTATTTTAATTCCTTTACATTGGGAGTTTTATTTTATTTTATTTTTCTTTTACGCAAAATTAAGAATAGATGAAAACACTACCACTTCTCTGTAGGATCGACTATGACTTTCCCTACTATATAGTTAGAAGGTTAGATTAGGTATTTTATTGTTTGGTAGTTTATGACAACTTAACCAAAAATTTGAAGCTATTTTCAGGGAGATGGCGTAGTATTTTGTTATTTCTTATATTGTTTTTATTTTTTTGTTGATCTTTGTAACCTTTCCTTCTATTTGTTTAGTTTTATAGCTTATTCAAGCAAGAATTTCAATGAAAATGGCTCATTATGCTATCTCGAGGTTGGAGAAATAAGTGGAGAACCTCACATCCTTAATGGAGCAAGTACTGATGGATAAAGAAGAGGTTAAGGTATGAGCTAGTCGCTTATTTTTAGGTTATCCTTTTGATCCTTGGTTTACCTTTTAGGGCGAG
>JAOXYD010131235.1:0-10957 GCA_028565735.1 Pinacopodium congolense | reverse complement strand
AGTGATTGTGCATTCTAGTCCAACTTACAGAGATCTCCAGATATTCAGTGTTTGACTATTCAAGAGATGTCTGGATTCTTCTTAATGTGCGGTCCCATAATTGCATTACATACAAACATATTATTACTTGTTCAATTGCATAATGACCAATAAGCACGTATGAATATGTCATGAATAATGCATGCTCGATTCATATTCAATCACTTCTAATTCACTCATTTCCAAAGTTTGCCATGATCACATGTCAGAAAAATATGTATAATTTTCAATACAATAATCCAAATGGCATGCTGCTTTCACCATAGTCAAGCTACATCTTTCATGCTTTAAGCACTGTCTCATTGAGCTTCTAAATGCCTCAAAATTAGGACGTAATCTTCTATTACAGATTTTAAGTTTCACTGAAAGTAGTTTCAGTGTACGGACCATAACTAAAGTTATACTCATTCAATAATCATGATTCTTTCATCCATTGCAAGCTAAGATATAGAACTATAAATTTCATATTTGATGCTCATTAAAAATCAGGCTCTATCCATCTCAAAATCAAGCCCGAATACACAGGTTCTAGAACTAAGGTTTCTATTCAGCAGCTTAAGAAAAATAGCCATATATTGAGTTTTAGTCATCCATTGAGTGTAATGATTTCACCACTGTGTCCCTATGACATTACTCTACAATTATCATGTTTTAACCTACTCCAAAATCTGGCTTTAAGTACCTCAAAAACCAAGAAAATTTGGGTTTTCCAGAACATGGTATGTCACTAGAAGTTTCGAGAGAATGACCATAACGTTTGTTATATGCATCATTTTTACATGATTCTTTCACATATAGCTCACTAACATCTAGGAATATAAATGCATGAAAAAGGGGTTGAAATGTCAGACATCTAATTAACCTCAGTTTTCATATATGTTGTTCCAATTTCATGCCTATTTCAACTCTACATAATTACATACATCTCATGCTTTCATGCTTTGTCAAGAGGGACCATATACGTACTTTTTATACTTTAACTAAGTCATTTTTTAGCTCTTTAAACCATGCAAATCTGTACTCCAATCAAGGTAAGAGAAGAGGGGTTTGGAAGATCTCATCAAGATCTACAAAACACTCTAAGGTTTGGCTTGATTTTGGTAAGAATCATATAGATTAGGGTTAGGGCTTGAAGGAGACAAAGGAAGAGGAAGAAAGTAGAAGAAAATGTCTAGAAATGAGACCCAAAATGGTTAAAAACTAATGGTAGTAAGGAATGAAACATAATTGGTCCAAAATGTCATATTCCCATTGGTTTATACTCCACCAATCACACTCTTCAACTTGTCATCCCTTCTTTAATTCACCATAACTCAATAACCACTGATCATTTGATCATGATATTTTATAGACCTATCCATAAGACATATATGAACACTTGTTATGTTTTATACATACCCTAATTCGGACTCCAAAGTCCTCATTGAAAAGGAAACATCTAGGGTACCTGAATCAGTATTCTAACGTGAGCAGATTCTGTTAAACAACCATAACTTTCATTATACTTATCGTTTTGACCTGATTCTTTCTCCACCATTCAAATAAGACGTAGTACTACAACATGGATGCTTATGCTCCTTTAAATTCACGTTATATCAGGTCAAAAACTGGGTCTAAAAGTTAGGATTGATTTCAGCCCTGAAATCAAAATTTAACTCCAACGACGTTTAAATTGCAAACCCCTTCCTACAACATCTTACAATTAATCAATCTACCATTTTCAATTTCCTAAAACATTTATCATCACACCAATCCCTCAATTTTCATCCCTTTCTAAATCACAAATTCATAAGTTAAGACACAAATAACTTCACATTTGTACGATAATCACATCAATATCACTTATACCCGTAAATGATCAATTGAATGCAGCTAACACATTTACCATTATTCAAAATCAAAATTTTAGGAATGTATATGAAATGCAATTCAAAATTATGCATGTGAAATGACTCTTTAAATAATGGATGCCTATATATATATTTATGTATAGGAATTGGATTGCTACAATTTTAGTAGATTCAATTGGGTTTTATTTTTTACTACAAAAGATGAATGTTTTAAATCGTTTGTTAGTTTTACAAAGAAAATTCAAAATGAAGAATCCTTGTCTTTTGCATCTACTAGAAGTGACCATGGTAAAGAATTTGAGAATGACATGTTTGAATGCTTTTGTGATGATAACTTTTCTACACTTAGAACACCACAACAAAATGGTGTAGTAGAAATAAAGAATAGATCGTTACAAGAAATGACATGAGCTATGATAAATGAGTATCATTTTCCAAAATAATTTTGGGACGAGACCATTTCCTGTGCATATCATGTTATCAATAGGGTAAATATTAGACATAAATTAGACAAAACACCCTATGAGCTTTTAAATAGTAAGAAACCAAAAATAAGTAATTTCAAAGTTTTCGATTGAAAATGTTACATTTTAAACACTAAAGATAGTTTAGGAAATTTTAACTCTAAAAAAAATGAAGTTAGTTTTTTGGGGTATTCATTAACTAGTAAATTATATGGAGTTTATAATAAGAACACGCATGTAGTTGAAGAATTCATGCATATTGTTTTTTATGAGACTAGCCCTTTTGAATGAAAGGAAGTGCTTGAGTTTGATGACATAGATTTATCCAAAATCTTAGAAACAATTGCACTTAAAAACAAAGGAGAAATGCCTCAAGAACAAATTGTTGAATCAAGTAAAGAAAGAAGAGATGAAGAGTTGCCATAAGATTGGAAATACAAGAAGGATCATCCCTTAAACCAAATTATAGGTGATATTCACCATGTAACAATTCAATCTCTCTCTGACTTATCACATCTTTCTTTTATATAAAAAATCAAACCTAGGACTATAGACGGGGCCTTAGACAATAAGAATTGGATCTTAGCCATGAATGAGGAAAATTAACAATTTAAATGAAACGAAGTTTGGGCATTAGTACCTTGACCTGTAGATCAACCTATCATAGGCACAAAATGGGTTTTTTTTAGAATAAATTAGATGAATAAGGTAACATTATTAGAAATAAAGCAAGACTAGTGGCTAAAGGGTATAACCAAGAAGAAGGAATAGATTATAATAAGATGTTTGCTCCCATTGCTAGATTAGAGGACATTAGACTACTTCTTGAATTTTTATCTCATATGGGTTTTAAATTTTTTCAAATGGATGTTAAAAGTGCATTCTTAAATGGGCTTATTCAAGAAGAAGTACATGTTGAGCAACCCCCTAGTTTTGAACGACATGATGCACCAAAACATGTTTTTAAACTTTCCAAAGCATTATATGGTTTAAAGAAAGTATCTAAAGCATAGTACGATAAATTAAGTACATTCTTGCTTACAAATGGTTTCGCAAAGGGTAAAGTAGATACTACCTTGTTTCTTAAAAAGTATCAAAATGATATATTAATTGTTTAAATATCTGTGGATGATATTATTTTTGGTTCTACTAATAAACGTTTGTGTAAATAATACAAAGTAGAGAGTTCGAGATGAGCATGATGGGTGAATTGAACTTCTTTCTAGGAATCCAAATCAAGTAAATGAAGGATGGACTCTTTATCAACTAGTCAAAGTATACACGAGAACTCATTAAATTTTTTAGAATGGATCAAACCAAACCTTTAGGCATACCCATGAGCACATCCACCAAGTTAAATAAGGATGAAGTTGGAAACATACATCCGGTGCATGTCACTTCTTAAAAATGGCTAGTTTTATGGTTTTGTAGAAAACAAAATTTTGTTGCATTGTCTATAGCAGAAGACGAACATGTAGCCACCAGTAGGTGTTGTACTCAAGTGTTGTGATTTAGGTAACAAATTAAGGACTATAGTTTGCATCTTGGAAGCATCCCCATTCGATGTGACAATATAGGTACTATTTATTTGACGAAGAACCCCATTTAGCATTCTCAAACTAAGCATATTGAAATTTTTTATCATTTTATTCAAGATCATGTACAAAATTAAGATTGATAGAAATGAATTTTGATATCTTTTTATATTTTGTTTCATTTAAATTCATTCCTATTTTTTTGCTAAATTGCTCATTTTGTATTCCTATTAATTTACATGTATATTTAATGATGTAATACAAAATTTGGATTAAATAATGAAGAATTTAAAGTAAATTGGAGCACAAGTGTTTGCAATGGAAAGCTTTAAAAGCTTTGGAGAAAAAGGAGTGAAAAAACATCATAAAAAAATCCAAAAAAGGTTCATTCAAGAACCAAAGTTTAAAGATCTTAAAGTGAGTTTTGGATAGCCATTTGTAAGACAAAATGCACAATATGAGGCCTTTATTCTAGTCCAAAAAGCAACAAAAAAATAGTTTTAAAGGCTATCTAAAGGGCCGCCCATGGGAGCAACAAGAATGACTTGGAGAGGGTCGTATTAGGAGCTTGCCTTCACATGCAAAAAGACACAGCTTAAGCTTGTAAGAAGAGCCTTCCATTGTCATTTTAAATAGCAATGAATGAAGTGTAGAAAGAGGGAGCTAGAGCTTTCCAAAACGTTGCACTAAAGAGAAGCTTAACTTGGCATTCAAGAGAGCAACTCA
Source organism: Pinacopodium congolense (assembly GCA_028565735.1). Lineage (NCBI taxonomy): Eukaryota > Viridiplantae > Streptophyta > Magnoliopsida > Malpighiales > Erythroxylaceae > Pinacopodium > Pinacopodium congolense. The sequence goes on along the minus strand of JAOXYD010131235.1, from coordinate 6,343 downwards.
AACATTAGACAACCATTCAAAATGAAAGTCGCTTCATGTGCTTAGTAAGAGAGAGGCAATCATATGATTACTCATCGAAAACACAGCTTAGGAGCTCCCTTTCTATCACAAAACTTAACAACACATGTGGTTTCCTGAATAAAGGCAAGAAACTACTTGGAAGGAGACTATCCATCACTTAAAAAATGATGTTCTTTCTTGGCTTTCAAGTCAATCAGCCCTAAATTATGGAAGGAGTGTCGACTAGCCAAGAGAGGAGTGAAGAGAAACAATTATGGAATAAAAGGACAAGTAGATCTTTTTATCCATAAGGAAGAATACGACTGCACATGTCTTGTTAGGGGGTTGAAAGTCAAACTAGAAGGTTCTCTCCTATAATGAATTCGGCTGTAGCATGCTTCTCACCAAGGAGTTGGCATCAACATTTTCTTTAGCCATTTTCTTGGTGCTGTTTTCATTTTAACTTGTTTATTCGCCACTCTCATTTAAGTTGCTATCTATTGTTCTTTGTTTTGATTATGTTCTCCATGAATGGTAGCTTTCTTTTTATTTTCAACTACTATATCTTAGCCAAATGTTCTAACTTCATTTGCTTAAGTATAATGTTTTCTTATGTATTAACATTTTATTGTTATGTTAATGATTTTGTCTCTACTTTTCAACTTTTATTCCATTAGTTTAAGCTTGGGTTTTTGCATGTTCTTGATGCTTATTAATTAGGTTTTGTTTTTTAAGTGAATTCTTATATGTTCCTACGTTTTAATTCACTTAATGTTTTTGTTTTTTCAATTTATAGTTGTTAGAATTTTTATTTAGATTGTTCATTTAAGTTTTATTGAATTAGGTATTAGTTAATTAAGTAATATTTAAGTTAATTAGTGTTTCGATTAGTTTAAATGTTAATTTATATTTTTCCTTTAGTGCTTTTAATTTTCTAGCCTTAGTTTAATTTCATTAAGTATGACTTTTTTGTTTATTTAATTTGTGTTTTACTTAATTTAATTATATGTTGCTAGTTTCTTAAAGGGTTTAAAGGATAAAGGATAATTAACTGTGAGAATAGAGTTTGTTTTGAACTAATTTGGCATTTTTAACCTTAGGTTGGTTTGGAACTTCAGTTAAATGTCATACATTAGGTATTATCTTTAGACTTGATCATCCTTTAGGTAATTTCCTAATTTAAGTACTAGAATTGAGCATGTGGTATATAATTATCCTTGTCGATTTTCAAAAAGTATCAATAGGTTAGTTAGTTTTATTAAGATACTTAATTTAGGTCCATACCTTTTGGTTACACTTTTTGAGCTTATGAGTTAGTAGCCTAAGTTAGTCGTTCCTTAACACCTAAGACGCCTTCACTATTAAATTTAGAGAGCTTGTTTTAGGTTATAGTAAAGATAATGGCATTTCTAAAGCTTGCTAGATTTACCTAACCTACAGGAATTGAGCGTTTTAGAGCTTGTTTAAACTTATAGACTAACACTATAGCTAGAATACCATTTATCTAGATTTAAGGATCAATAGTTATTCCTGAATCCTGATGATACCTTCAGCCCCTTTCTTTGCCATTGTTCTTAGTTTTATCTAATGTGTTTTTTTGTTTGTCTTTTAAGTTGTTTAGTTTATTTTATTTAGCTTCCTTGATTCTAGGGGTTTTGTTTTTCTTCTTCTTTATAACATTAGAAATAGCAGTACACCCTAACTCTCTGTGGGATTGACCTTGACTTGCCCTAACTACATAGTTTACTTTAGTTAGGAGTTTTATTATTTAGGAGTTCTCGATGACTCACTAGAGACATTGAACTTGAGTTTGTTGATACCTTGTAGCAATTAGCATATATTTTTACTAAACCTTTATGTGAATATCGTTTTTCTAATATTAAAAATGAAATTAGTATGATTGATGGGCATTCTTTATAATATCTCTTGTCCTTTAATATTGATTCTAAAAAGGGAGAGAGGTGGCATGTGATATGTGATTAACTTATGCATAACTTTATTGGGAGTACAATTTTGAAGTGCTTAAATTCTTCTTTGTTTTAGGAGGAGCTTTTAAAATGTCTATATGTTATGTTTCGCATAGATTTGTCATCACCAAAAAGGGGGAGATTGTTGAATTAAGTGGGGTTTCATCTTGTTTTGATGATGACAAACAACCTTTACTACTAATGATTTTTGAGTGTGTAGGAGGGGAAGAGTGCTAGGTTGATTTGGTATCACTATTTTAACTTAAATAATTTAATTCACATGCAATTTCAATTCAAATTCCAATCAACTTTACGGCAGTGTACCGGTCACAAGCAATAAAGAAGAGTACATTTAAGACTTTGAATGTCAAACCCATAAAGAATTAATTGTATGAACTACTAAGGCAATTGGATTACAATTATCTAAGGAAACTCAAGGCTTAAACTAAAAGGACTAGTTGGACCTCAAGACAAACTAAAAACACCTAAATTAAACCTAAGGACTTTCCTAGCAATGTTATGGATCCCTCATTGAAGTAAAATTACCAAGTTGATTAATAAGCTAAGGATTAGGCCTAAAATGGCTTAAGTGAGTTATGGATTGGAGTACTTAATCTAGGGCCTTCACTAAGTCGAACAATCCATGGTTAAGTCTATTTCTTTTCTCTAACCATCCTAAATTAATCTTTGGTTATTTCATCAATTAATAGGCATTAGGCTTATAGTTTAAGAAGTTCTAATCCTAAATTTTATTCAAGATTAGTGTCCTCATGATAAACAAGATAGATTTCTTAGATCCAAGGCTTAAACCATACTATTAAAAAAAAATTTCCAATGATTTAGGTAGAGATTGTCGGATCCTAAACCAGTTATGATCTTATTCTAAGTGGCTAACTCAAAACAAGCATTAAGTTCTCATATAAACAAAGATTATGATCCAAAATTATAATAAAAACTCACCCAAGGAATCATAGAACTTGTCTTAAGCCAGAATTAAGCTTTAAACATCATAAACATACAATAAATTTGAATTAAAATAAAAAAAGTTCATGTACATGCATTTATATGAATAAAAGAGATTAAATGAGTGAAAGAAGGGTTTAGATTTCACCAAATATTGGTTCAAAGTGTTATACAACCTTCAAAAACCTTAACAAACTCTTAGAAATCCTTACAATAACCTAGAAATCACATGAACAGAGTTGGAAAGCAAGAACAAAAAAAAAATTCTCACCTAAGGAAGAAAAGAGAAAATTTAAGCTAAATCTCTGAATTGGAGACTCTAATCTGTGTTAATCTCTGCAAAAATAGGTTCTCGGGATTCTTATATATATTCCCTGAAAGTTGGAATCAAGTGGACAAGTTGCAACATAAGTCAGAGCAAGTTGCAGCTAGAAAATGCATAACTGCGCACGTAAACAGCTCTTGAAGAACATCTGAACAATGTCATTTAACTCCCACCGTTTAAGTCCTAAAGCTTGAATAAAACGCAGGTCAACAAGAGTAAAATGTGGATCAACTATTAACCACCGGTTTACTCCAAATTGAGAACCATTCTTCACCATTCTTTGGATTTCCACTCCAAATTGATGCTAACATGCACATATAACAAATCGAGACACAAATTAACTCAATTAACATCACAATAAGGGTGTACATCCATTAAAATATTATAAAAAACTATATCAATATAGCACTTATCAACTCTTCCACACTTAGCTTTTGCTTGCCTTCAAGCAAATCAATCTATCATTAGTTTCTAAGCAACGTACAATCTTAAGAAAATAATCTCCATCAATCAACCAAAACCATTGAAAATAATTCCCTCATCCTTCAGTCAATATGACAAAGTAAGAGATTATAAATTTGATTCATCTATTCAAATGTAAATTGAAATTGATTTACTCCATGCTTTTTCCAATTCATTCTAAGATCATAATTCCATTCCAATCATAAAATGAATATAAACAAGCAAAAGTAACATCAATGAACAAAAATTCAAATCCTTAAGCCTAAGCACTAAAAAGAAAAAGCAATGTGGCCCTGGATTTAATTAAGATGTCACTTAATATTTCATACTCAAAGGTAAACAATTTATGGTGAACAACCCTTGGCTTACAGGATTGAGCGACCTTTCATCATCCGGCTTTGAACCACTCATAACTTTTAATCAATTGGTTAGAAGGCAATGGAGTGAATGAAATGAATGCCCACTTTTCACTCTTGTTTGTTTTTCTTTTATTTTTCTTTCTTTGCATTTTTCCTCTCTTTTTCTTTTTTCTTTTCTTTCTTTTTCCACTCTGTTATCATTATTTCTTTGCATTTTTTCAATTTTTTCTTTTGTTTTGCAAGAGGATAATGAAATTGCATCAAAGATGAAACATTTAGCTTAGAAAGATTCATTTTAGAATTGGAATGTCATAGTAAATCAGTAAGGACTTACTTGTTGAAAGCATGAAATAAATTAAGATAAAAAGCTCATCAATCATTAACATCTAAAGGATAACATCTTATTATGTCCAAAGAGTGAAATTCAAAAGGAAAACCTACCAATGATTGGATCAAGATAAAAATTTTTTTTTGCAAAACATTATAGATTAATTGGAAAAAGATGGTAAAAAGATAAACTTGTGGACAAGTAAAAACAAGCATGAAATAACATCCCCTCCCTCACACTTGAAATAAACATTGTCCTCAATGTTCATAAACCAAAAAGAAAGCATAACAAATAAGGGATAAGGAAGGAAAGCACCTGAAAGAAGTAGATAATAACGTGAACGCTTCGTTGAAGTGAACACTGAAAATATATCTAGACTTGTTAAAATAGTCGCATATAGAAGAAGATGGAAGTACCAAATCCAAAAATAACCATAAAGAAACTCCATATATATCACGATATAAAGTCAAAGTACCACATGGAGTAAATACATCAACAAAACCCAAAATAGATAAGAATCATCCATTTATAGTAGAAATAGCAAACTACAACTGAACTATAAAGGAACTACAACTTAAATAGAGACTAAAACAAACTGAAAAGAAACATCATCCATGAACAACATGTGTAAGCCATCAAAGCTGAAGAGTAGAACTAGGAGCATCATCAATAGTTCAGTGATACTCCTCAATCCTATCCAGACGTTGGTTAATGCTAGCTAAGTGCTGCGCCATACCATCTAATTGGGAGAGAAAAGATGCAAAACTAATTTGTATATAGCTCTCAAAACATGAAAAGGTTGCCATCAAAGCACTAGAAGGAGGTTTGGTAGGGGTCATAGGAGAACCATAAGTTGGGGTATAAGTGTCTGCATGAGTCCTATGAACACTTGGTGTGACTTTAGATGAAGCCTCACCCTAAATCTCCTCTAGAGCAGCAATAGGAGCAGGAATATCAGGGTCATCAATATGCTCTCCTACCTGTAAAGGCCTAAAAAGAGTGTTTCTCCATTATTCACCAAATTTATAGTATGACCAAAGCTTGATAAGAGAATAGGAAGTTGGTGGGATTGACTGCTAAGCAAATAAGGAAAGCAGAAGTTTTTGATCGAACGGGTGTGTCGAACTACATTTCTCATACTTTGTAATATGAAACCTACTAAAGGCGATCCCTCAATGCCTCCTAAGCCATAAAGTAGCTTATACAAAAGGTAAGTATCATGAAATCAAAGCTCATTGAGACCACTCGTTATTAAAAACTAGGACCTAGCACAATAAAATCAAATCATGCAAGAGCAAAGCAACTTCAAAGCACTACAAAGGCACTTGACTTAAAAGAAAAAGTTTTAACACAAACTAAGACCAAATAAAAGACTAAAACAAAAACACTTGAAAAACACACTTAACAACTTAAAAGACACTTTAAAGAGGCTGCTAAAAAAAATTTCCAAAAGATTTTGTAGCTCAAAATCAAAAGAACTGGCCAAAGGCTGAAAAGCACTTTAAGGAACACGCACTCAAAAGCACACTAACTTAACTTAAACCTAAGGCACACTTAATTAACTAAAAGGACTTAATAAAAGGGTTGGGTTGCCTCCTAACAAGCGCTTCTTTAAGGTATTTTAGTTGGACCTTAAGTTTAGGGAATTTTTAAATAAAAATTTAGTTTACCATATATAAGATTAAATCCATACTTTCTAAAGTGGCCAACCAAGTTAAGAAGGGCATTTATACCTCTTAAAAGGTGCTTCCATGAACTATAAATCATAACCTTGATGAAAACCCAATTAAAACTATTTTTCAAAGAAAAACACCAAGGTAAATAATCAAGTATTGCAACTTTAGGCCTAGGAACACAAGTAGCAACTCCTATAAAACTAAAGGCTTTTTTCACTTGACATACACTCAACAATCTCATCATAAGCTCCTAAAGCATGGTT
>JAOXYD010131204.1:0-10958 GCA_028565735.1 Pinacopodium congolense | reverse complement strand
TAGGAAAAGTTAGTAAGTCTAAAGATAGCATAATTAATCCTAATCTATTTGGCTAAGGACAGTTAATTGCACCTTGAGAGATGGTAATTAAGCATTAGAAAGTCTTAGGTCGAACAAAATTGGTCATTAAGTAAAGAGGGATGCAAAATAGGGATAGAATGACTCCTAATCTTAAACCTTGGTTATCAAATTCCTACACTTTCTCTCAATTGGCTATTATCACTAATTTAATTTATTTTCTAGTTTATTAACATCTGAAATTATTTCTTAAACAAAGTAAAACCTAAATTAAGTGGTGACTAAACTCAATCCTTGTGGGATCGATAACTGTTATTTACTACAAGTTACGACACGTATACTTGCGATTTTGAGCATAAAACTAGTAAATTGTTTTACAATTAAATAGATGTGCATAATTTTTAAATAAAAATAAACCAAAGAACCACATTTAAAAAATACCAAATACACAATAAGGCAAATGCACCTATCACTAAATAGTAAAGCTAACATTAGTTGAGGTTGTCAATCTATGAGTATTGCCACTATTAGTGAAAATTTATCTCTATTATCTAGCTTACTCAAAGATGATTAATCAATTGTTTGATTAAAGGAAATAAACAAAATAAAATAAAGTAAACCTAAAGAAAATCTCACATGAGTTAAGAAATAATATTGAAGTTGGATCTAATTTATTAATCCCCCTAAGATGCATTGTATTCATCACTTTACTTTGGTTTAATTGATTTTTTAAATTACCTAAGACCATAGGTTACCTAAATTTAATTATAAGCTCTTGGTCAATTCATGCATTTCTAACTCAATTTAAGAAATTAAGCAGTTGGTCATATTATGTTAATTCATTAATTGAATGCATTATTAAGTCCTGTGAAACCTATTGTTTTAATTAAGCTCAAATGTAATCCAGATATCTTATGTAAGCCCATAGTCAAGGACTCCATGCAAGATGCATCATATATGGTTAATTCATATATTTAATTTGATTCATCTAAACATATGAAATCATGTAATTGTAATTGAATTTGTACAATCATAAAACATTTAAAACCAATTTCAATTAATTCTATAGATAATTCAAGATGATAGCTCTCAAAGTATACATATTATAAGTGTAATTTAGTGCTTTTTTGAAATGGTTTTAAGGGTAAATCCATGTGAATTATGTGTAGACTGAGTTAAAACCATTGAATGAGATGTTGCTTAGCTATTTCAAAGTTTGCATTTGTTTTGAAGGATTTTGGTAGACATTTCAACACACTTCTGAAACTAAAAGAGGTATGCAATGACTTTGGAGAAGTAAAGCATCATGTTATAAAGTTTCACACCAAATTTCCAGGTTACTTTACAAGCCATTAAGAATGCACAAAGGAAAGAATAAGAAAAGCTTAATTAAGCAATATGTTTGGTACAACTGTCTTGGGGGAAGCACTTCTAGAGCTCCATTTGTTGTGAAATTTCACAAGGTTCAACAAAACATATCAAGAAACTCCATACTGAATTTCATGGCAATGGATTGAAGAATGGAGAAGATATTGTGAAAATACCAAGTGATGTAGAAAGTTATCATCATTATGAGCATCATCATAATTATGATGGTGTCCATCATTTTGTTCCAGTCTAAATCACAGGCGCGATGCTGCCATGTTCAGGACGCCCTCCCCAACCGTACCTAGCCTAAAATTAGGTTTTTAGGTGATTTGATTGCTACAAATCACAATTATTTAGCCTTCAAAGGTTAGAAGTAAAGTCCTAGGTCATTCTTGGAGGTTTTTAACCAAGATTTAAGTAAAGGAAGCATTTAAAGGTAAGAACTCAACAATCAAGGAAGGATTTCACCATTAAACATGAATATTTCAAGGATTAAAGAAGAATTATCATGAGCGTTCTTATTCCTTTCTTCTCTATGTTTTTGCATGTGATTAAAACAATGTTTAGGAGCTAAACCCTTTATAAGATTTGGGTTTTTATGAACTCTAAGATATATTACTTTTGTTGTTCTTATTTTAACTCTGAAGTTCTAGGTTTTTGAATTAGATTTGTTCATGAAAGTCAATTACTTTGAATTAAATTGTTATGCAAATGTAAATGTTGATTTTGAAGCTTTGATTATGCATTTGACTAAGATTTCAAAATTTGTTGTATGCATTAGATCATTCTATGAATAAAAAGTCTTGGTTAGGGATCTAAAGATTGGCTTATGTGAGATGTTTGGGTTAGATGTGAATGTAACCAAAACAATAGATACCACAGAACAAATTAATGGATTCAATTCAATATAACATGATAGAGAGAACTTTCACCTAGTTTAATTAAATTTAATAGAGTTACTTAACTTGAGAGAGAGTGTAATTTACATTAGGGAATCTACGTTCAAGTTAAAGTAAGATTAACGATGAGTACATGTCCTAGAGGGATTAATTATCTGAATCCTACCTTCATCATTGATTATTTCTTCTTATAAGTTTGTCTAGAAATTTTACTTTGATTGTTTTGTTTATTTTAATTGTTAAATCAATCAATTAACCCTTTCAATTTTGGGTTGCTAGCTAAATTTAGATAAGAATTCATCAGTAACAATAGTCTTTATAGTTTACACCTAGACTCATCCTAGCTATATTAAATTTGATAGGTACACTTTCCTTTTCATGTGTTGTGATATTGTTTAATTTTTTCTAGGTTATTTATCTTCTAAAAATTAGATAGTCACATAATACATCACAAGGAAATCTAGAAAGTCACATTAAACAAAACAAACAATGTAATACTATATCTTAGGGTTCATAACAATTCGAATCCTAAAAAAAATTTATTGCAAGAACATTTTAAGGATAATAACAAAAACCACAAAAGAGAGGGGCTAGAAAGGCTTATGGGTGAAGCTTTTAATTCCTTTAACTTCTTGATGAATCTTATTACTAAATCCAATCTTTTCATAAATTCTTTATACTTTTTTTAATCTAATTTTCATTTAATCTTGTGCAAAAACATGTTTAAATGACTTAGGACTCGAGTTTCCTCATTTGATGGCTACTTAAAGACTTTAAAAGCAAGAGGTCTATAAAAAATAACCTTAATTAGATTAAATCACATTACACTCTAATAAAGGCATGGTTGGAGTCACGGCCATAACTCTGCCTTGACTTCTCTTAGACAATAATCATGGACATAGTCACGCCTGAGACCCTAGCCATGACTACCTGCCCAGCTTTATGCTTCCTTCGGTCTTCTCACGATGCATCTTCTATTGTTAATTAGCTGGTCATTAACTTTGATATAGGGCTTCCTAATATGATAGTTTTTCTTCTAAAATTGCGCCTATATCTATTTTAACTTGAAAGATGCATCCAGTTTCCCACTAAAGTCCTATAAAAAGAAAATTAACCATTAAAAGTACATAAGTAGCATCCTATTTAAGAAATAAGTCAATATGCACATAAATAACTTGTAATATTCTCTTAACTTTAAACTAATCACCATAAACTCCTGCCCAAAAGATGTATGAATGGGGTAATATCACTCCTAAATAATAAATTTTATTTTTATTTTTGTGTGATTGCATATGTTTGGTAACCCTTATATGTAATATTAGGATTTTAAGGATATTTAATATAGATTTTTATGCAAGTTTTTAATAAGGTGTTTTTTAACTATATTTGTGTATTTATATTAAAAATAATTATGTGAATAAGTGAACATAAACAAATTAATTCCATTGGCTTCGAACCAATAAAAAGGTCGAAGTTAAAAAGTGGTGATAGTAGCTAGTTAATGTAAGGTGATTTAGTTGAGTAATTGGGGGTGTTCATAACAAGGAGTTCACCATTGCTTCAAAAGACTAAACTTCTCAACTAAGTCTTTATTGCTCCAAAATATATAAAAAAGAGAAACAATAAAAATACCTTCAAATAAGCTTGTATGATGATTTATATAGACTTAATTAGAAACTTAATATTATATATAAGGGGGTTATTATGACTAACTATAGGACTGTGTGTGCATTGAGTTGTGTTTTAGTTATGATCGAGTGATGAGATATTAGCTAATTTAATTTCATTGATTTGTATTTTAGTATCTAGTAGAGTGGTTACTAGCTCACTAAATAATAAAATACTTAACTAAACCGTACTATATAGTAGGACAAGTCTAAATTAAGCTTAAAGGAAGCTAGGGGGAATTTGAACTATTTCTAATGTTGCATAAAAGGAAAAGAAAAGAAAAGAAAATCCCTTGAATTTTTTAAAACTTAAAAGAAAAATATAAAGGATAACAAATGAAAACAAAACAATAAGTAAGAATGCAAAAAAGAAAAGAAAAGAAAAAAGAAACAAAAAACAATAAAATAAACTATATATTATGTGCTTTACCTAAGATGCTAGCCCATGGATCCAAACAAGCTCTTGAATCCTATGTTCCTTCGATTTTTGATAAATCTATCGAGCTCTGAAAATATCCCTAACTACATGATAACCTAGAATAAGCTCTCTTGATTTAATGGTGCAATAGCTTTAAGTACTAGGGAATGACTAGCCTAAAGCACATTCTCACAAGTTCGAATTGTGTAACTTAGAGAATTGGAATCCTAAGATAATTAGCTAAGTTTACCTACAAAACCAATTAATCATTGCTACTTGTGGATTCAGCTAATAACAATTACGGATTAAAAGCTAAATCCTAACAATTGAATTAGATATTATACCTAGGATGGCCAATCCTATGAATAAATCCCTAATTCATATCATTTAACCTAAATTCCAATTCAATCTAAACCTAAAACACAATGCCCAATGCAAATTAAGTCATTTCTCACAACTATAAAGCCATTATACCATTAATAATTTCTTACCCAAAGCAAATCTAACCTAACATAAGGAAATTAAAAAAAATGAACATAAATGAACAATAAACACAATAAAATAATGAGTATAACGGCTTGAAATTAAAAGGAAAGCTGTTGGAAAATTAAACAAAGCACTCTATTACCAAAATTCATAGGTTCATATAAAGGAAGAGCATAAAACATAACAAAACACAAGAATAATGCTAAAAACAGGAATGAAATTAATGAAAAGTTTAAGCATATAAAAATCAAGGTAGTTAAATGCTAAACAACACCTAAAACACTTAACTGAAGAGATTAAAGCAAAAAAGAAACAAAATCTACTTAAACCCCAAAGAAAATGATGAAAAACTAAGAAAATGAGATAATTCTCCAAGAACGTGTTCTGGCGGTTGGAGAATGGCTTCTTTTAAGCTTTAGAAACCCTTTTATGCTCTCTCCAAATAGGGTCATCTGAAGGATAATGAAAAGACCTCATTGTCCTTAATTTTTTTCATAAATAGTATACTAAACATGGGTTGCTAGAGAAATAAATGACGCCATTTGACTGGGGCCATTTAAGTTCTAGATTTTGACAGCTTGTGCCTCTCTTCACTTTTTCTGATTTCGTATACACCTCTAATTACCATGAAGTATGGTGTGTCAGCTCTCATATGATGCTCTTGCACTCCATAAAATTTTAGATCAATATAATCTTTAAAAGTTCACCTAATACACCACTAAAATCACATGTAGCAAAACCAATACTTGTTTTAGCTCCTTTTACTGTTTTTACTCCAATTTTGGTCCAAATCCTCCCAAAATTTGGCCTTTTATCCAAAACATATGTCAACACCTCCAACATGGAGTGTCTGAGTAGTTGCTTGAGGACAAGCAACAATTGGGGTTATTTGTTACGGATGATTTATATTGATTTTTATCTTATGATTTAAATATGTTTTTACCTCTAAATATCTATGAAGTTATCCTATTTATGTTTCTTATGATGAAATTGTAGATTCATGACTATTTGGACTTAACTGGATAAAAAAGAATAAAAAAGGGGCTTAAGATATTAAGTTGAGGCATTTTTACTTTGCTAGAATAGGAGAACGACAAGGGTTACTAGGTTGAATAACGACGTCGTTGTGGTTACTATTCACCATCGTTAAAGCTTGAAAATAAGACATTATTGGCAGTTTGTAATTGTTCTATTATCATTGTGTACACTATTTACACATTTTTATGATTTTTGAAGGGCACATTGGGAAGAAAAACCTTAGCAACCAACTTAAGTACTTCTAAAATAGAACAAAATATAGCAGAATATAAAGGAGAAGAAAAGAGTGCGAAGATGTAAAGCCATATAGAGACAAGTTTTCTTTCTTGTTTGTAGTTAGGGTTTAGTTTAGATTTCTTTCTTAATAAAAACTTGATCAAAATCAATCCAAAAAAGGGCTTAAATGCAACTAATGCAATGCTTACACCTTATGCAATCTCTAACTCTCATACATGATATAGATTAATCAAATTCTCATTCAAATATGATTACAACTCAAATCTTGTCTTCTATAGGTCAAGAAAAACATTTCAACAATCTTTTTAATGACAAAGAGGAGTCTTAATTCAATCACAATAATTAATAAAGCAAATTCCCAAAGTAGTATCCAAAACACACCTCTAATTGTGTTTTAATGAAGATAAAGCAATATAAACACAATTCTGCAATTTTTAAAGATAATTAAATGATATGGCAAATCTCCTAACACCTCAAAGACCATAAACAACCAAATTTATCTAGCAATAATGTAATTATAGCATCAAATAATCATATTAAACCAATATAAACATAAATTGTCAAATTATTTAATATTCAGGTTTTAGCCTTGAAAGAAATGACTTTATCCTATCAAATAAAACACAGTCAACATAATAAACCTATTGGAACATTAATCAATCAGTAAATAATAGATTGACATAATAAAAACAAATTTAAGGCATAAAATAGAAGGTTTAAATTAGGAACAAACCATAAACATTCAAAGTTATCAAAATATAAGTTGTTAAAGTTTGAGCCTTATAAACAAACCTTATAAAATCATAGAAACAGGTCAAATAACTTCTAGGAAGATAGAAAAACATAACTATAATAGATTGGTGGAATTTTGAAGCACAAAAATCAAATTTAAATAGCCAAAGATAAATATGAATGTTGAAATACCCAAACTTGGATAGATTTGGTGTATATAACTTTGAATGCTTGTAGGTGACAAAATAAGCACCTTAAAATATAAATATTTTTTCAACCAAACTCTCAAAAACTTGGGCAAATATAAAATACCAATTTTGCACACCCAAAAATTGATTTAGATGGCAAAAACTGAGATTAACACAAGAATAGAATAACCAGAGATAGTTTTAGTGTTTATGACCTTTAATATGCGAATATAACCACTTAATAATGCATGAAATTAATTTATGAAGTTCTTGAACATTTTAAAAGCTAAGAACAATATATTTAAATACCTAGAAATTTATTAAGATTGTCAAAACCAAAGTTTAAACAAGAGCAGCAACAGTAGTGACAGTTTTGATGTATGTATAAGTTTGAGTTTGAAAATCTTAAAATATCCACCTAAAAATTTGAAACTTAGATTAAAAAAACTCTAGAACACTTAAAAAGAATAGAAAACAATAATTTTGCACTCCCAGAAATAAGTTAAAGTGAAGAGAGCAGAGATTGAATCAAGAACAGTGAAAAAGGAGGCAACTTTGAGGTTTTAAGTGAATTTGATCTTTCAATCTTGATTTTAGGGCTATTAAAAATGGTAAAAGTGTTTAGAGCCATTAGGAGGAAACCCTAGTCGTTTAGGAGATAAAAGACATAAATACCTTAACACCTTAAACTAGCCATTAGAGACAAGTTTGATTAATCTGTGTTCTTAGATCTTCAATCAACATTTTGAGTACTTAAAAATTTGAAGAAACAAAAATATATTTGAGCACTAAAAAATCAAATTGAATGATAACAACTTAAATATGGATAGATTTAAGATATGTCAACAAATAAGCTTAAACCAAATGAATTTTATCTCTAAAATTGAAAACGAATTACCAAAACAATTCTTAACTATCCAAACATTAACCAAATATTGAATAAGACTTCAAATAAGATTTCAAACTTATATAAAGGCCTTTTCATTTATTAAAAACTTTCAATTGATTTAAAACATAATAAGTAGCCTTGATTATAAAATCTTTTCATTCCTTAACTACTTAAAACTTTCCACAAAAATTTTCTATAATTTTATAAACCAAAAATCACATCACAATTATTTTCAAACAAATTCAATCACCTATAAACAACTTCAAGCAATATTTCAATTCGTTTAAACACATTAAGAGGCATACATTAACATTACCTCTTGATTAAACACCTTAAAGTCTATATGCCTTTCTAATACAATTCCTAATATGTTAATGCCATAATAAAAATCAATTAATCACTAAAATGAAAATTTAAATCCTATATGCAAATGTTCATTCAAAAAATGTTTTACAAATGTAAGAGCCATTTCAAGCATTGATAAAGATCAAGTTTAGGAAACTTACACTCTAAGACACTTTCCTAAACCTATTCAAACTTAATCTTCTTTCTTGATCATTTAAAGCTTTATCTTCATATTCTTCACTTGAAGTACAAATCTTGAGCTCTAACAAATGCAAACTTGAATATCTTGCATTTTCCTATCTTAATTACACATCAAAACTCAATCATTAGTAACAATAATGTTTTGTCATCATCTAAACATATGATTGGAACCTTATTTGATTCAACACATTGCATTGGGTCAGGGAATTAGAGTTCTCAAAAGCATTCAAAGTAGATTGAAGGATGGGATTTCAACATATTAGATAAATTTCGGTTATATTCATTTCTTTCTTTCTTTTTTCTTTATTTTGTATTGAATCTTTGTTTTTCATCTATAGATTTGTGTTTTCTTATTATATCTTTGTTTTCATTGTTAAATATATGTGCTTAAATTGCTTTAGTTAGGGTTAGGAGATTAGATGGGTTATGCATGATTGGATGATTTTTATCTCCTTAAAGTACTTAATTTATCTTCCTTAAATTAGCCATCTACATTAGATTGTTAGATAGTTAAAGGACCTATGACCATTAACTTTTGACTATTGAAAGTTAATTATGTAACATGATTGAATTTATAAGTGGACCAAGCTTTAAAGTCTTTTATGAGATTTTTTAGATCTAACAAACTTATTAATGCCCTTTATTCCCATTTTTAATGGATCAAATATATAAATTAAGTTTAGAAGAGAAAAGGTATTTCTATGATCATTGGTTGTACGTTGTTTCAATGAAGAATACACTTATTCTATCCAATATTTTATTCCTTTGTTTGATTAACCCATTAAAATATGAATCCTTAGTTAAAATTATCATTGGATAAACTCTTAATTCATTATTTCGTATTTAGATTGAACTTTTTTATTTAGTTATTTTTTCCTTTTATCAATTAATTAATTTATAGTTGTTTAATTAACTAAACAATAATTGATATATTATTTACCATTAGATTCCTAGGAAAACAATCCTTAGTTACTTAAAATTTTATACTATTTATTGACGGGGTGCACTTACTTGTGGTTGGTTTAAGAGTAGTGATAAATGTGTTTTTAGGTTGTGTTTCTAGATTGTTTACATGTGTTTTAAGTGTTTTTTTTATGTGTTTCAACCTTAATTAATTTGATCTTTTACATCTTTTCTTTGTCTTTTAGGTGTTTAATTTTTTCTTGGTATTTTTTAATGTTTGAAGGTAAATTTTGAGCTTATTTAAGGAATGGGTTGATGTACTTTTGTGGTCGGTTTCACAAGTAGAAGAATTTTAGCATTGGATATGGCACATATGACTTGGTTGACCTATTATGGATACTTGTAGAGGTCAGATGACTATGAAATTTTGTGGAGAGTAATATCAACATGTGAGGAGCTTGTAGCTCAAATGTAACGTCAATATGAGTCTAAAAGAAAGAGTTATAGCCAAAAGAGTGAAGGATGTAGAGAGTAGTAAAAGTTCAATACACGATCAAAAGTTGTTGGGTGTCGGATTTATTTTTATCATGAGTGACAAAACCATTTGTAAGAAATACTCTTGAACTATTTTATAAAACTTTTTTGTATTGATTCAGTGAATGGATGCTTGTGATGTTTATTGTGCCTGTACCTTGTAATAGATTGAGATAATGAGTAAGGACATTTGTGTTGGGTTGTACAACAAGAGTTGGCTCCAAATAGACCTATAAACATTTAGGTTTTTAAGTACTTGAAGAGAGATCTTACTTATTTGATTAATTAACTATAGGATTACTTCATATCTATTTGAATGGTTAGGAAAGGTTGTGTAAGTAGAGAGATAGCATGATTAATTATATCTTTTTTCAACTACCAATAACTAGTTAAACCTTATGAGAGGTTAATTAAAATTTAGGAAATATTGGGTCAATCATAATTGAGTCAATAAGATAAGCGGGAAGAAAAATAGGGATAGAAGTAATTCCTAATCTCAAACATTGGTTATCAAATTCCTAAACTTTGCTCTATTGATTGTTCAATGCTAGTTTGTATAATTTTAGTTTATTTTCTAGTTTTTATCAGTCAAAATTATTCCTTAAACAAAATTTAACATGAATTAAGTGGTGACTCAATACAATCCTTATGGGATGATATCTGCTTATGCTACAAATAATGATCCACGCATTTGTGATATTTAATGTAAAACAATTTTTATACAGGTAATAATAAGTTTTTGGGGCCATTGCTGGGGATTACTTTTTTACCATCTTATTTAGTTTGGGTCATTTTTATTTAAGGATTTTTAATAATTTTTCTTGTTTATTTTTAGGTGCATGAATACAAGGAGCACTAAAAGGTCCACTGATCTAAGTTAATAAGAGTTTTCAAATATTTCAAGGCACGAAGAAGAGTTAAGGAGCGTAAAGCGCTGAGAGACCATTCAATTGAGGGGAAAATATGAACTTATTTGAAGGATGGGTTGATGCACTTTGATGTTTGAAATTGTAGGTAACGAATGAGACCCGAAAT
>JAOXYD010131193.1:0-10958 GCA_028565735.1 Pinacopodium congolense | reverse complement strand
TACATAAATAATTTTTATTACAAAATAAAATATAGTTAAAATCAAAAGTACTTTTTATTTTTATATTGCCAAACAATGTACTCTATGAAACTCTTTTTAAAAAGTTCTTTTTTAAATGACAATCAAACAATCAACTGTATTCTTAGAAAAGCTCTTTTTAGAAAAAAATCTACAGAAAAAGATTCTATTAAGAAAAGCTCTACTGGTATAAGCCTATCCAAACAGGCACTTAGTGTCTTACTTATGAAGCTACCCCCTACTACTGTGTCTATGATGCTTCTATTCGATGATGTCACTTCTGTATAGACACTGTTGACCTGCTTCTATATAAAATTTCCATGACTAGGTATTTCTGTCTTCATCTTCACAACCTTGGTAAATGCAAAAAACTTGGCTAGGAATAGCTTCATCGACTCTTCCCATGTAGTAATCGACCTTGGTTGCAAAGTGGCTAACCATGCTTTTGCCTTGTCCTTTAAAGAGAACGATAATAGCCTTAGCTTCATTGCATCTTCTGACACACCATCTGCTAAGTTACAAATATTCAGAAACATCTCCAAATAGGTGCTTGAATCCTCCAAAGATAATCTTTCAAACTAAGACACCTTTACTATAGATATGATACCGTGGGGAATATTAAAGTTAACTGTTTTGATTCTAGGCCTCATAATGTTTGGAATAGGTTAGTTACTGTGCCTTACAGTTAAATTTATCATGGTTAATTCACTTCTATCATCAGGATGTTGCATAATCTCTTCCTCCCAACCGTCTATCTCTATAAATTATGCTTTACTTTTAAATTTCTCTTCTCTAACCTCTTTTTCTAATTTACTAGTCTAAGCCAATCAAGTTTCCTTAAATAACCTATGAACAGTTTTTTTAATATCAGTGTCCAGTGATAAATTATCGGGATTTTCACCTCGAGTGTGCATAAACAAAGTAAAAAAATAAAAAGAAAGCAATAAAACACAATAAAAGCAAAGTAATCAAATAATTTATAAAAACAAACAAATAAACAAATGAAGTAAGAAATAAATCTAAGAAAATGAACATCGTCTAAACCTAATATCTCATAAATAGGTCCCTAGCAATGGTGCTAAAACTTATTATCATCTAATTATATTAAAATTGTAATCAATCTAATCCTAGACCGACCAAAGGCAAGCGATCATTGTCAACAAGTAGTATAAAACAGAGCAAAATCGAGTATCGTACGCAAGTGACCAAAGTATGAAAATATCAATTTAAATAATGTGTAATTTACTTAAAGAACCTAGATTTTGATTGATACAAATAAGAATTTAAAACTACTAATGACGAAATAAAAAAAATGCAACCCAATAATGTTTAAAGAATAAGACTTCCAAAACTAATAATTAGCTAAGGTTTCAGATTTCAATAGATTAACCACTTAAAAGTGTATGATGATATGAATTAGGATCTAGTTCACACATTCAAGACATTACTAATGGTCATTAAAACATCTTATCTCCTTTAAAATCAAATTACCTACTTAGTTTGTAATTAGCTTGGAATAAAAGGCACAAATTAAGAAGCCTAAATCTAAGTTCGTTAGATTTAAGAATCCTCACACAAGATTCTAAAGATTGGTCCACTCTTAGATTCAAGTATGTTTCACAATTGACTTTTTAATAATTAAAACCCAATGTTCATGGAATTTCGATTTCCCAATGTTCCAACCTAAGTGATCAAGCTAAATTGGATGAAATAAACACTTAATTTATGCAAAATAACATTTATCAGATCGATTTATAACCTAAATACTCTCCTAATCTTAACTAAAGTAGATTACTCACACATATTAATCAAGAGAAACAAAGAATAAATCAAATAAAGCATATTCATTGAATAATATATGTAAAAAAAGAGTAAATATAAGTGGAAAAACAAGAATAACAAAAACCCAACACAAAGATGGTCACTCCTTACTGCAATCTATGTATTCTCATCATTTGAATGCTCCTCCAAAGCCAAATCTCTAAAAAAAATCATATTAAAAAGAAAAAAGAGAAAAACTAGACAAAAACCTATTTCTATTAGTGTTTTGTTGAATCTAATCTATACTATGGTGTTTGGAGTGATGAAAATTGGGTTTACATACCCCTTAATATGTTTGCTAGGGTTTAGAAAGGTTATTGGAGCAATGTGACCCCCTAATATTCTTCTCTCAATGCATCTTTCATGGCTTGTCATATGGCCTTAAAATTTGGTATGGAATTGCATAACATGATACTCTAAATCCTCAAATTGATTCTAACCTAAGAGAGCATGTAAAGCCAATCTTATTTAAGATGGTAAAGAGTTAAAGGAAGCTAAGGAGAGTAAGAAGGAAGATAAGAAGATAAAGGATAGTAAAGAAGGAGAGGATCAAGACACAAGCAAAGAGGATAAGAAGGAATCAGTCCTAAAGGAGGATTATTCTAAGTTGTTTGTTGATCTGATTACCAATCCAGTAAGACCTTAGATACACTATCCTCAAAGGCAAAAAGAAAATCAAATAAGTAATTTAGTAGGTTCCTTGAAGTTTTTACGAAATTACATATTAAAATTCCCTTTACTGAGGCTTGAGCACAGATGCCTTGTTATGCAAAGTTCTTAAAGGAAATCTTATCTATTAAGAGGATGTTTGAAGAATATGAAATTGTCAAGTTAAATAAGGAGGGCTCTACCATTTTGTTAAAGAAGTTACCACTTAAACTTAAGGATCAAAGGAGTTGTATTATTCCTTACACCATTAGTGACTTATATATAGATATGACTTTGATGAATTTAAGTGCTAGGATTAATTTAATGTCTCTTTTGTTTAGGAAGCTTGGATTGTTAGAGTTAAAACCGAATATAATTTCACTACAATTGATGGATCAATCCATTACATATCCTAGGATAGTCATTGAGGACATGCTTATGAAGGTGAAAATTTTCATCTTTTCAATGGACTTTCTAGTTCCTGATATGGAAGAGGATCAAGACATTCTCTTTATTCTTAAAAGACATTTCATGGCCAAAGCGAGGACCATCATCGATATGTAATGTGGAAAGCTTATCTTGAGACTTCAAGATAAAGAAATAGTTTATGATGCCTTTGATGCCATGAACATCTATCTACTTTTTATTCTTACAATGTTATTAAAATATACTCTACTGATACTAATCCCTCTTTTGATGTTTACGCAGAAATTGTTGATGGAAGAACTGCGAGGAGTGTTTAAATATGTAGGATAGGAGTTTCAAGTAGATCTAGAAGAATATAGAGTTGGTGTAAAGCAAGAATTTTGGACACAGTGTCGAGTATATGATCCTCTCCAAAGACTACCCAAGCCACTGCAAAAGCCTTCTATTGAAGAACCTCCTTCCCTTGAAATAAAACCCTTACCTAATCATTTGAATATGCATTTTTACAACCACTTGAGTATTTACATATCACTATTTCTTGTTTGTTGGCAGACACCATAGAGGAGCGTCTTTTAAGGTACTTTTATACCATAATCAAGCATTAGGATGGTCAATTGTGGACATAAAGGAATAAGCCTCTCCTTCTATAGAGACAAGATCTTTATGGATTATGTAAATAAGGTGTTAGTATAGTCCTTGAGATAAATAAACCCACACATAAAGCAAGTAGCAAGGATGAGATAGTCAAGCTTCTTGATATAGGTATTACTTATCCTATCTCAGATTCTAACTAGGTGAGTTATGTCTAGGTGATGTCTGAGAAGGAAGGCACCACTGCGATGGAAAATGAGAAAAATGAGATGATAGCCACTAGGAAAGTTACTAGGTGGAGGATGTGCATAAAATATAGGAAGTTGAATAATTCCACCTATAAAGATAACTTTATTTACCTTCTATTGGTCAAATGATTGAGAAAAATTTCCTTCACCTTACCCAAAATCAACAATTAAAAATTTAAAACATAAAACACAAATAAAAACACCAAAGAAACAATAATTAAATCCTAAATACATTAAAAATAAGCAACTTACATATTAAACACCTAGAAAAAAAATAAAGACTAAAGCATAACTATCAACTTCCCCACACTTAAACCTTTATTTTTCCTCAAGAAAAAATTAAAGTGTAAGGCACTCAAAACAACACAAAATGCAATACACATAAGCACATAGAAATGAAGGCTTCAACATAACATTAGCAAAAGATATCAAGGAATTCGTCTAACCAAAACCTCAATCATTTCTGGAGATCTAACGTAATCACCTATTCTGTTCACACTATAATTGTCTTTGCATTGAAAATGCATTATAATTAAAACATTGTTGTCCTATGCTTACACCCATGACAATTATAATCATGCATATATTTGAATTACCAAGTGAAAGGTAATCTAACACTAAGCAACCATTCGTGAAATGTTTTACTTATGAAAGGATATCAATGGATTTTATTCGAGAGTTTAATTCATCAATTTTTACTGTTACCAAGAATAATCTCCTTGTCTTTTCATGTGAAAGTGCACGTCTCTCTTCTTTTTTCTCTTTTCCTCTTTTTTAGTTTTTGTTTTTATTTCCCTTTTTTCTCTCTTTTTTTATTTTTATAGTGCACCCCCAGTTACTCAACTTTGGTGGTGTTCTTTAGCTTAAGTTGGAGGTTCATATTCGCCTTTTTCTGTGAAGTTGCACGTCTTTTCTGGCCTACCCCTGATTACTTGGCTAAATCACAACTCATAACTAACCTTAAGCTCTACTCTTAACCCATTTGCATTTTGTAAAGAGATTAGAGGAGTAGTTAGTAAAATTGATCAATTAACACATCTAGGCCATGAAACAATATCACTTTTTTCATAACTGATCCTTTTCATGAATGAAAACAAATGCATCCCATCATTAAGTCTAAGTTTATAAAAAAAAATGCATTCAAGTAATTGTCTTAGAAGTAAGAAAGGTATGAGACACTTCAATTAACTTTCATTTTCAGTAGAAAGGTAATCTTGATACAAACTTCTTATGATCCTACCTCTTCACTCCTAGAATAACCTTGATCCTAGTTATGCTAGTTCCTTTCAATCGCATGCTATTTATATGTCCAAGCATATGCAACGATCATATACAAAATGACTAGCCAACAAACAATCCTAAGACATACATCCTATATGCCAATGTAAACAAATAATGCATGTGTTTCGTATTTCCCCACACTTAAATCTTTGCTTGTCCTAAAATAAAAATAAAAAATGTTAGGCATATAAACATAAATAAAACAAGAAAAACAACATAAAAGAGAGAAAAAAAAAGGTTAGAATGGCTTATGGGGATATGGGTGGGGAGGGTGTGGGGGATGGCACATCGACATTCTAAAGGCACAAATATTTCTTCAAATTCTGGTCTTGATATCATTTTTGCTTTAAAACCTGCTCGACTTTGAGTTTGGTGTTATCCATTCAGCTTTCTAACTGCATATTTTTCTTCATCAATAATTAAGTGTTAGCATGCATTGATTATAGAAATTGTTGCCAACCAACCTGTTCCTAAGGGGTAGTAGAGGGACATGCTTCATCATAAGGTGAGGCATCGGAGGAAGACGGCTGAGGTAATTCTAACTTGATATTCCTATAAATAAAAGAAGCTCTAGAAAGGGGATCTTAAAGCGTCATGGAATGGTGCTCCACGATCTAGGATCTACGTAAGCTTTTAAGATCAAATTAATTAGGGACATCAATACACAAATCCTCTAGGTCAACATTATAATGCAAAGTAAGAGTAGTGAAAATGTAACTCATGCTGAAACAACCATCAGTTTTATGATAACGTTATCAATGGATGTAAACATTCTATCTGATGTATTGATTTTATGCTTATGGTTCATACACTAAATTAAAAAAATATTTCTTGTGCAGAACATTTGTTGCATTCCAATTTATTGAAAACCACTGAACACAAAAATGTATCCAACAAAAAATAAGCATGGCTTTTAATTAAAGCGTTACGAGCACTCCTAGAGTTAAATTTCGACTCACCTATAAAATGATTCTAATATGAATGTATAACAAAATCAGCATGATGGTCAAGAAAATTAGTGTTTGGAGTTAACCATTTCATGAATAACACTATAGTCCAATTTATAGGCTTTACCAATCATTATAAACCAAAACAAATATGGATTTACATCATCTTATTGAAGGGTGGAAAAATTTTCAAAAAGTAACCTAGGGTATGTAACATAATCACAATGGATAAACTTGTCCCAAATGATAATTTTATCTCACAATCCCACTTGTTCTTTCAAGCTTAGGTAGTCTAACAATTCAAAGTTTAGAAACCTAGAATGGAAGAGGTATAGATGTTTTAATTGATGAACTCACTCACCTTCTACTGGATGGAAAATTGGGAATGGAACATTGAAGCAGATGGCCATATCAGGTAAGCTTATGCCAACTACAATTTTCTCTAGAAATTCTTGTGATATGGAAGGATAAGTTAGAGAAAGATAAGTAAAAAGGAGAAACCTAAGATTTATGGGACAAAAGGGGAAACTTAAACCAAAAGAAGAAGAAATTACTAAGATCTGGGAATAACTTGCAAAAATTGAGGCATAGAAATGGTGGATTGAGAGGAGGACTTGAGAAAACAGAGAGATTTTGTAGAGAGGAAAAGTCTAAAAAATTTAGAAGGAGATGGAGAAATGAGATGGGAGGTGTCGAACAACCCCCTTTACCGACTAAAATGCCACACTTGTAATGTTACGTGGCATTTCAATTGAATATCCATCACCTTGTTTAAAATTTTTAAATGATTTTTAATAAGTTATTTAAATTAACCATAACCGTGACCAAGAATCACAATTATGGCCCCTCTGTTTTTGCCAAACCGCAAACGTGGAACGTGGCTTAAAACTATGATCATAACCCTTTTTTCTCTAGAACTTTTAGAGCCAAAATGCCTTTACTGTTCTGGTTCAACTCTTCTCCATGCTATACTCCATCTTAAAATAGAAATACATATAAAATTCTCTATCAATCATCAAATCATCCAAAAATTCACTAGAAAACAATTGAATACAAAAAAAACCAACTTAATTCAACATAATCAAATGTGAAGAGATGTATTTAGTGTTTAATTTGGAAATTTGTTATTTTATGGTCTAGGATTGCATTGTTCTAAGTCACAACGTATCTAGCAAGGACAAAGGCTTAATCTAATAAGATTGCTCCATACCAGTGCCTTATGCTCCTAAATCTTCTTAAAAGTCCTCACCTAACTCTTTAAGTATTCCTTGTACTTTTTCTTTCAACAATCATGCACAAATAACAGAAGAATGGTCAGTATTAGGATAGTCTATATCAATGAAATCATAAGAGTCGAGAGTAGATGAGTGCTTTATGGCATTGAACACATCAAACACTATCTCTTTATCTTGAAGCCTCAAGATGAGTTTTCCATACTGCACCTTGATTATGGTCCTCGCTATAGCCATGAAAGGTCTCCTAAGTATGATTAGAATGTCAGGATCTTCCTCCATCTCAGGAACTAAAAAGTCTACTAAGACAATAAACTTGTGCACTTTCACGAGCATGTCTATAATGAATCCCCTTAGTTATGTAATCAATTGATTCGATAACTAGAGTGAAACTGCGATGGGTTTTGGCTCCTTTAAGCTAAATTCCTTAAAAATAGAAAGAGACATTAAGTTAAGGCCCTGTCTATATGGAAATCACCAATAGTGTAAGGAATAGTAAAACTCCCTATATCCCTAAGCTTTAGTGGTAACTTCTTCAATAGAATAGTTGAGCATTCATCATTTAGCTTCACAATCTTGAACTCATCAAGTCTTCTCTTGTTAGATAATATTTCCTTTAAGAGCTCTATATAAGAAAGCATCCTAAAGTCTCAATAAAAGGGATGTTAATATATAACTTCTTAAAATTTTCAAAGAATCTACCAAACTACTTATCTAATTGCTTTCTTTTTAACCTCTAAGGATAAGGAATCCTAGGTCTTACTAGATCAGTGATGGGGTCAGTAAATAACCTTGGATAATCTTTCTTTGTAACTAGTTCTTCCTTTTCCTCCTTGCTTCTTAACTTTCTCTTTTCTCACTCTCCTTAGCTCCTTTATATTTTTGACTCTCCTCAATGCCCTTAAGTTGTCTTCCTGTCCTCGGTGATATTACCTTCATGTGATCTCTTTATTTGGTCTTAGTGGTGCTAAGTAATGAACCTGAAATCCTATCCTTCAATAGTCTTGCAATCTGGCTCATTTAGTTCTTAGGATTTCTAATGAAGGTTTCTTGAGTTTGCATCAAAACCTCAACTTTGGAGATTTACTTCTTAAGTAACTCTTCAAGTTTGGATTTCTCTAGTAGCATCGAAGTGGAATCCTTGAAACCTCTTTGAATATTGGATAGCTGTGCATTCTGATTGTTGCTTCAAAAGAAATTAAGGTGATTTCTTTACACAGGATTGTAACTGTTAGAATATGGATCCCTTCTCTACTTGTTGAGATTTACCATATAATGGGCCTCTTATTGCCCTTATACAAAAGGGTTCCTAACCTGAAACTGTAAAGATAGATGGGAATCTTTGCCATAATGCTCACACATAGTACGACTCCTAATAGATGAACTCGAACCTCCCTTTACACTGTACATCAAACTATCAAATTTCTTCATTAAAACCTCAAACTAGGCTAATAAATCCACTAAATTATACACTATATGAGCATTTGTAAGTCCTGTGGGATGTCTCTCTGTATGATTCTGAAAACTATTAATGGCCATCTCATCAATCAACTTGTAGGCTTGATTTAATTTCTTCCTTATGAAGCTACCCCCTACTACTACATCTATAGTACTTCTAGTCAATGGTGTCACTTCTGTAAAGAAAGTGTTGTCCCGCTTCCATATGGAGAATCCATGACTAGGGCACCACGTTAACATATCTCTAAACTACTTCCACACCTCATATAAGTTCTTATTCTTATACTAAATGAAAAAAGGTGATTTTCGTCTTCATCTTTACAACCTTGGTAATTGGGAAAAACTTGGCTACAAATAGCTTCATCAACTCTTCCCATGTATTAATCGACCCTACTGCAAAGTGGTTAACCATCCTTTCTCCTTATCCCTTTGAGAAAACGATGATAGCCTCAACTTCACTGCTTCTTCTGACAGACCATTTTATTTAAACAAATCACAAATATCAAGAAATGTCTCCAACTAGGTGCTTGAATCCTTCAAAGGTAATCTTATGAACTAAGACACCTTTATCATAGTTATGATACCGTGGGGAATCTTAAAGTTAACCATTGTTTTTTTATGCCTCACAATGTTAGGAATAGGTTAGTGGTTGTACCCTATGGTCAAATCCATCATGGATAATTCCCTTCTCTCATCAAGATGTTGCATAATCTCTTCCTCTTGACCCTCCATCTCTACAAATTGTGATTCATTTTCAAGCTGGTATTCTTTAACATAACTTACTAATATGAGCCAATTGAGCCTCCTTACATAACGTACGAGTAGTTTTAGTTTTCTTAATATCAGTGTCAAGAGACAAACTATTGAGTGTGCATAAATAAGGTAAAAAAATTAAAAGAAAGCAATAAAATCATGAAATAAAACATGCCAAAAGCAAAGCAACCAAATAATTAATGAAAACAAGCACATAGACACATGAAAAAATAAATAAAGATGAGAAAATCAACATCATCTAAACTTAATATCTCATAAATAGGTCCCTAGAAACAACGTCAAAACTTATTATGATCCAACTATATTAAAATTATAATCAATCTAATCCTAGATCAACCAAAGGCAAGCACACCTTATCAACAGGTAGTATAAAATGAAGTAAAATCAAGTATCATACCCAAGAGACCAAGGTATGAAAATATCATTTTAAATGATGCTTAATTTACTTAAAGAACCAAGGTTTTGATTAATGCAAATAAGAATTTAAAACTAATGATGATGAAATAATAAATATAAAAAAAAGAATACAAATCGATAATGTTCAACGACTAAGCCTTCCAAAACTACTAACTAGTTAAGGTTTCAGATTTCAATAGGTTGATCGCTTAAATGTGTACGATGATATGAATCTGCATCTACTTCATGCACTTAAGACTTTACTAATAGAAATATCTTATCTTATTTAGAATCAAATTACCTACCTGGTCTATAATTAACTTGGAATAAAAGGCATAAATCAAGAAGCCTAAACCTAAGTTCGTTAGATTTAAGAATCCTCACACAAGATTCTAAAACTTGGTCTATACTTAGATTCAAGTATGTTACACAATTGATTTTCCAATAATTAAAACTCAATGTTCATGGAATTTCGATTACCTATTGTTCCAACCTAAGTGGTCAAGCCAAATTGGATAAAATAAACACTCAATGGATGCAAAATAACGTTTATCATATCTTTTCACAACCTAAATACTCTTCTAACCTTAACTAAAGCATATTACTCACACATATTAATCAATAGAAACAAAGAATAAATGAAATAAAGAATATTCATTGAATAATATATGTAAAAAGAGTAAATATAAGTGGGAAAACAAAATAATAAAAACCTAGCACAAAGATAGTCACTCCCGACTACAATCTATGTATTCTAGTCATTTGAATACTTTTCCAAAGCCAAATCTCCAACCAAATTCAGATTAAAAATTAAAAAAAGAAAAATTGGACAAAAAGCCTATTTCTATTAGTGTTTTGTTGAATCTAATCTATTCTAGGGTGTGACGAAAATTGAGTTTACATACCCTTAATATGTTTTCTAGGGTTTAGAGAGGTTACTAGAGAAATGTGATGTTATTTGTCCTTAATATTGCAAATATTCAAATCGTACAATTGTAATATAACGATATTCTTCCCATGAGGATTGAATTAGTCACCCTACTAATTCAAATTATACTTTGTTTAAGGAACAAGTTTAAGAGTTGGAAAATAAAATATAATAGAAAACCAATAATAGA
>JAOXYD010131182.1:0-10958 GCA_028565735.1 Pinacopodium congolense | reverse complement strand
ATAAGTTCATATTTTTCCCTCAAACACTCAATAATACCAAAAAAAATCAAACACATAAAAGATAATGAAAAGGAATGTAAAAGTTCATACTAACTAAGTTTAAAACACACAAACAATACCTAAAACACCTAAAAACAACCTTGAAACATAGTATGAAACACACTTATCACCACACTTGATTAGATGCGTCTTTTTATTGCAAGAATTTGATATTGAAATCAAGGACAAGAAAGATTCTAAATTTTTTTTTGTTGACCATCCTTCACGTTTCGGTGGAGAAGTTATGGAAAAAGGTGAAAATCAAGACATGAGGGAACTATTTCTAGAAGATCAATTGCTAGCCATAGAGGATTTATCATGGTATGATGATTATGTTAATTATTTGCTTGGCAATGTAATACCCCTTGATATTTCTTATCACTAAAGGAAGAAGTTCCTAATTAATGTTAAGTGATGAGCTCATTATAGGCTATCAAATAATACATTCCTAACTACCAAAATTATGCAGTAATGGTGAGCTAGGGTCGAACCACAAAGAGTTAGAATGTAAATGTTATTTCAAATGTTACAAGAAAAAGAAAAGAAAACAACCTGAAAAGATGAAAGTGAAATGAGCTAAGATGTAATGAACAAAGAGACAATCACACAAAGCAAATTTAGCCAAGACTAATAACAATAGCAAAGAAGTGGGTTGGAGATATCTTTAGGATTTTAGGATGACCATTGATCCTTGAATCTAGATAAACAGTACTCTAGCTATGGTGTTAGCCTATAGGTTCGAACAAGCTCTCAAACCCTCAGTTCCTCTAACTTAGGCAAATCTAACAAGCTCTAGAAATGGCCCTATCCCCATCTATAACCCAGAACAAGCTTTCTAGATTTAATAGTGAAGACAGATTAGGTACTTAGGAATGACTAACTTAGGCCACCTACTCATAAGCTTGGAAGGTGTAACCTAAAGGTATGGAACCTTAATTTAGTTAATTAAGTATCCCAACAAATTAAACTAACCTATTGCTACTTTCTAGAATTGCTATGGACTATTACGTACACACGCTCAACCCTAGATTTTAGATTAGGAAACTACCTAAAGGGTGATCAAACCTAGAGATAACTCATTTAACCTAAGTTCCAAAGCAACCTAGACAAATAAGCACCAAATTAAGCATAAATTCAACTCCATTCTCACAATTTTCATCATTTCATCATTCTAATATCTCCAAACCCCTAAGAAAACTAGCCCCACATGTTCAAACTACTTAAAACAAAGATTAAATGAACATAAATCATACTTAATTAATTAAAACAAAAGCTGAAAAATTAATAACTAAACTAAGAAATCAAATTCAACACTTTATCTAATGAAAAGTCAAGTTACTTCAATTAATAAGCAATTCTCCATAACTTAATTAAATAAGACCTAATTTAACATTTTAAATAAAAATTCCAGATTTAAAAATTAAAGAAAAACTGAAATTTAAATGAATTAAAACTTAAGAACATGCATAGAAACTAACTATTAAACATATATAAACCAAACATTCTATGACTATTTGAAACTCCATGAGAATAAACAATAAATAACTTAATACTTGATCAAGATAAATCTGAAATATTATCATTCGATGTTTGAAAATAAAAAATATTCAAAGATTGGATAAGAGAGAATAAATCATAAGATTAAACTAAGGTTGAGATTCGGCTAAGGCAAGCAAAACAATGCATTCAGCCAAAGCAAAACAATGAGATTCCAAGAAAAAAAAGACATCTAAAAGTAATGGAAAATTAAAACCAAAGCATAACAATGATAAATGACATAAACTTCAAGCTCTAGCCATTAATCAATGTTTATAGGAGAGTTGCAATGCCAAGTGAAGAAGAAGATAAAAATTGCCCAATATGGAAGAGGATCTCACGTTCTTGGTCTAGCCAAGCTCCAAGTCTATCATCTTTTCCTCCATATTATCCTTTCTCCCTTGGTTTTGTTCTGTGTTTTATTTCCATAAGTCCAGCCATCAACCCCCTAAGCCAAGCCTCCAAGTCTCTCCTCTAAAGCTTTATGGTCAATGATTGAGAAGAGGATGAAAACCGCCCTCCATAGATGATTCTCCACTCCAAACTCACCAAGGTCTCTCCTATTTGTCCCCTCTCCACTCAAGCTTGTTTTTCATCTCTTTCTTTTTTATGTGGCCACCAACTACTCTTCCAAAACCTCCCACACCTATTCTTTTCTTGTCCTTTTGTTGTATAGTCGTCCCCACTCAAGTCAAACCTAGCTCCACCATTTTCTCCTTATGTGTGTTGCTTTTTGAAACTTCTTAATGCAAGACTAATATTTGTGCTCTTAATTCAATTGAAAGCCTCCTATTCTTTGTTTCAAATTACTTCTAATCTTCTTATTTTTTATATAAATTTGTGTCTAATAATAAATTTGAATCACAACATAATATAAACACAAAATAAGCATTTAGGGGAAAAAATAGAGTTAAATTCATATTGAAATACATATAAAAATATCGTATAATTAAACCTTATCATTAAGTGATATTTGTGGAAGATATATGCTGACGTTATTATAAAAAGATGTGTTACTTATGAAGAAGTGCCTTCTATTTTAAGTCATTTTCATTCTAAAGAAGTAAGAGGACACTCCAAGCTGACTACGACTATGCATAAGGTTTAGAGCCTGGATTCTATTGACCCAGATTATTTGAGGATGCATTTCAATATGTAAAATTTTGCGATAGTTTTCGAAGAGTTCGAAACATCTCTTGGAGAAATGAAATTCCTTTGAAAAGTATCATATTATATGAGGTTTTGACATTTGGGGTATAAATTTTATGGGACCTTTCCATAAATCATACACCAATTAACACATTTTAGTCATTGTTGATTATGTGAGTAAATGAGTAGAAGTAGTTCTTTTACCTACTAATGATGCAAAAGGTGTGGTGGTATTTCTTAAGGAAAATATTTTTATAATATTTGGTATATCAAGATTGATTATTAGTGATGGAGGTTTGCATTTTTGTAATAAGCAATTTGATTCCCTCCTATCTAAGTTTGGTGTAATCCACAAGGTTGCCACACCTTATCAATCTTAGACTAGTAGTCAAGTTGAAAATTTTAATTGCGAAATCAAAAGAATTTAGAAAATGATCATTAGTACATCAAGAAAAGATTGGTCTTTAGAATTAGAAGATGCATTATAGGCCTATCACATTGTTGATGAAGCCTATTGGCATGTCTCCGTATTGCTTGTTTTATAGAAAGCCCTATCATTTTCCTATTGAGCCAGGGCAAAAGGCATTTTGGGCTATTAATTTCTGAAATTTTGACTCAAGAAAATATTGTAAGCAACAATTATTGTAAATGAATGAGTTGTATAAATTTCACCTTGATGGCTATGATAATTTGAAGCTTTATTAGGAAAGGATAAAAAATGACATGATCGAAACATTATTCCTTACTAAATTAAGGTCAGTGATAAGGTTTTACTTTATAATTCAAGGTTAAAGCTCTCTCCTATAAATTTGCGATCAAGATGGACTGGTTCTTATGAAGTGCTTAATGTTTATCCTTATGGTACCATTGAAGTTTCTAATAACCAATCCACTTTTAAAGTTAATAAGTTAATGAAATAGTTGAAACTCTTTTACTTTCAGATCCTCACTAGGCTAGGATTGATCTTTTAATTGTTTAAGTATATGTGCATGACCCCCCCTATTTACGTTCATTTTATAAGTTTTTAGTTGGTTTGTTTTTAAGTTTTAATTTTCTAGTATGTGTTGCTAGTTTTCTTTTAGGCTTTCTAAGTTTGAATTTGACCTTTCTTTGTTTAAGTTTATTTTAGCTTTAGCATGTTTAATTTGATTTTATTTAGTTTGTTCTTAGTTATTTCCTGAAGTTTTAATTCTTTTTAATAGTTTTAGTCCTTTTGTTTTTGTGTTTGTATTAAGTCTTTTAAGTATTTTTCTTTTTCTCTCAAGTATTTTAGTGTCTTTTCCTTATATTTAATTTTCCTTCATCTTAGGTTCCCTTTTAGGTTGTTTTAGTTTCCTTTAAAGTGCTTTTCCTTAACTTACTTGAAGCCTTTAATTTATTTCCTTTAGGTTTTGTTTGCTTTCCTTATATTTTCATTTCCTTTAGGTTTGCTTTTGTTAGTTTCTTGTGTTTTTAAAACCTATCTTTAGAAGAATTTGATGTATAATTAGGCTTTGAGTTGGAGTTAATTTGGACAGGTTTTATATTGATTTTTTCATGTTTAGGAGTATTCTGTAAGACCAAGCTTTCTTTTGATACCACTTATTCACCTTAAATCTTCCATCACTGTTGAAGGAATATTCTAGTGAGGGTGGAATATTTCGCTGAGGTCGTCAAAGTAATTTCCACATTTTCTAGCCATTTTATCATCCTTTTAATCCACTTAGTGAATAGTATTAGGTCAAAATGTTACCTAGGTAATTCCTCAGTGCCTCTAGCTCTTGGAAAAGGCCCTCTTTTGATGATTTTTTCTTCAGGAGTTGGAAAAATGGGGATTGGTTTGAGAGGCACATTCTGAATAAAATTATTACAAAGCAATTTATAGAAAAAACCTTTGATGCCAAATTCAACGAATTTGGTGCATTCCTAATCCTCGAGTGGGATCCCATCCTTGTGATTGTTGGTCCATACTATCCGACTTTGGTGCAAGAATTCTTTTCCAATATCGGGGATAAGGACAACTCCAAGTTCCTTAACACTCAGTCTATAGTGAGAGGTACACTTGTAATCATTAATTATTTACTTTACTAGGTGTGTAAAATGTTTACGATGTAGATGTACATAAACTTAATAGACTATAATGTGATTCAATGGAATTCGATCCCTCATTTTGATTGATATGTTTTGTGCTACTTTAGGTTTGATTAAGCCACCAAGAGGTATTATTCAACCTATCAATTGTCAGTTCGAGAGTGGAAAATGGTAGCATTGTTGAGTGCTAATATAACTCCAATGGCCTTAATGAGATTAGACACCTAAATACTTATATCCTATATAAAATGTTTCATTGTTTAGGCGTTATTGATGGCTTGAAACTTTCGAGATGCATCCTTCAATGCATATGAAATATGGTTAGGTTTCAACCTGCTAACCAAAATTTCTACTTTTCATGGTTATTAGTGAGGAATTTCCAGGAGGCTAGTGTTTCCTTTGATGGTGAGGTCGCTATTTATCCTCCTCTTGCTTCCATCATTGCCCATCCCACTTAGAAGTTTTAGCAGTATTTTTGAGTTGGTGGTGCCTAGCATAACATAGTCTAATGGCATCTTCAGGTTGGTGAGCGAGCTGATGGTCTAGATGCACATATACCTACTATAGCTCCTAAGGAGGGTATCATTGATGCTTCCTTAGAAGCCACTCCCAATGTCCATTGCCCTCCACTAGCAGCTAATACTCATGCTGAAGTTACTCTATATGCTTCTAAGGAAAATATTGCCATTATTCTTCATTTGGAGCATCACTTGTCTTGGATTAATTATACTGATAAATCCTTAACTTTAGGTATTTTTCAAATTGATTCAATTGTAAAATCAAATATGACGATGGTGTATCTTGTGAATACTAACTTTAGGATTGATTCTATCATATCTACCATTCAAAAGAAAGTTTATGATGTTTGAGATTGAGTTGATCATACACAGAGCTAGATAAGCTTCCTATAGGATTATGTTTGCTCTTGAGACCAACCTCCTCCTAGTTAGATGCTTGGATTCTACTACTTTTTATCTGTTGATCATGGTTAGTGCTTTTGTGCTTTTATTTGTTTTTCTTGGTTTGTTTAATTTTGATGTATTTCCTTTTGGTACTCTTTACATGTCTTTTGGTTTTTAATGTATTTCGCTCCTGTTATGTACTTTGACGTTATTTCTATATATATGGAGCATAACTTTTCCTATTTTTGTCCTTGGTACTCTGATTTTACGATTATCATTTTTTAATATGCTATAATTAATGATCGAATTTCAATGTGCACTTCAATGGATGGTGAAGTGATATTATTATTATTATCTAGATTTTTTTATTCTATTTTCTCCCATATTATGTTCTCTTTTCGATTTTATGAACAATGGGGACAAAGTTCAACTTAAATGTAGGGAAGGGATATCATGTTATCACACTTGCTTTTCTTATCCTAAATCATGTCAATTTATCATATTTTTCTAGATAATCCATAATTTTTGGATTTTTTTTATTTTGATTCATATCATTGAACATTTTTTGTATCGATTATTTGATAAATTAAGATGATACACACTTGATTATGGCCATTGATGATCTAATGGTTTAAAATTACTTCATGTTTTAGATAGTGAATACCTTATAATCATTATGATATTTTATTTTTAAAATGCATATTTGTAAACAAATTTTGGCTTCTTTTCAACATTTTCATCATCTTTCTTAAAGTTAAAATTCAAAATCAAGGAAAAAATGAAACAAAATGAAAAAGAAATGAAACAAATGTGTTAAAAGTGAAAAAGTGAACAAGTTTTCATTAACTCTGCTGGCTTTAAACCAATTAGTCTAAGTTAATGAGTGGTATTAGTAGCCAGTTGATGTGAGGTTAC
The DNA here is from genome assembly GCA_028565735.1 of Pinacopodium congolense. Classification (NCBI taxonomy): domain Eukaryota; kingdom Viridiplantae; phylum Streptophyta; class Magnoliopsida; order Malpighiales; family Erythroxylaceae; genus Pinacopodium; species Pinacopodium congolense. The sequence goes on along the minus strand of JAOXYD010131182.1, from coordinate 4,347 downwards.
TCGATTGAGCAATTAGTGATGTTCACGATAAAATGTTTATCTTCGCATAAAAAGAATGAGTAACTTCTCAACCTCACATTCATGTTTATGTTTTGGTGCTTAATGAATAAATTATGTGAAATTGTTTAAATGATGATGCTCTTTGTTTCTCTTATATCCATTTCATATTTGGATTTGAGTTTTGTGGCTTAAGTTGAATTTGAAGAAGTATGAAGTGATTTAATTTCATTTTTTGATTTAATTTGATTAATCGATTAAATAAAATCATAATGGGTCATATTGATTGAAGGATTAAGGAAATCTTTTCAATGGTTATGGAATTTGAATCAATTTTCCTATGATTATATGTTGTTTTGAAATTGATGATTAATTAATTTACTTGAGTATAAGAAAATACTTAAGTGTGCAGGAATTGATAGGGATTCTTTTCATACTGTTTGTTTTTTACTATTTTAATGGGAATTCACCACTATTTTGATGATTAATCATTTATTTTATGTTTGGAATTGTGTAAATTGCATATTAAACCCCCAAAAGAAGGGAAAAATGGAAAAAAAAATGAAGTTCGGGCCCATTTCTAGACCTAAACATGAGTCCAATTCAACCCATGTTTAAGCCCCTGTAGACTTGCGTTTAAGTCAAATTTGGAGTTGAACCCATGTATCTAAACAACTTTATTTAAATCCTTTTCAAGTGTCATTTAAGTACGTAGTTATGAATCTCCAGTTAGATTTCTACGAAATCAGCTCCAACTTGCACTAAGTTGCAACCACTTTTAGGGGAGATATGTATTAATGTTTTAAAGCCATTTGTAGCAAGAAGAAAGAGAGAAAACATGTTATCAGATCAAAATTTCATATTCTCTCAAATTTCATATTCTCTCAATTTTCTTCAGCTTAAACACAAAATTTAGATTTGTAACTTGCTTATATAAATATTTAGCTCTTTCTAGACTTATTATCCTTTGAAATACACTCAATAATTGATATATTCAAAGATATAATATTTATGATAAGTATGATGTCTTCTCTGATTCAAATGAGTGGTTAAGTTGATTTTTAGTTGAGGTATGGTTACTAAATGACCTAAATACAAATTTATGCATGTTTGTGGGCTGTCCTTTGTTTAAATGAAGTGCTTAATACGATATTTAGGGAAACGACATTGTCTTAACCATAAAATTTTCTTAAATTAGTGAATATACCCTAGGTAAAACCTTTAATTAACTCATTTAGATCATTTAAAGGCAAATCCTGAGCTATTTAATCCATTTAAGCAATCTTTAAACTTATCTTTAGTATTCTTGCATAACTTGGAACATCTAAGTTAATTTGGAAATTTTAGATAGTTAATTCATTTGATTTGGTTTCTCTATATAGTTGAAATCTAAGTGCCTTAGTACTTACGAGGTTGCTTTCCCCGTGGGATGATAATTCAGATATTAAATGCTCCACTTTATTACTCATTGATGGATATACTTACCAAATTGTTGGTTTTGAAATTATTTTAAGAAATTTAGATTTAATTGCTTAATTTGATAATTAATTTAGATAATTTGGACTAAACCAATAACTAAAAATAGTGAAAAGGGTGAATTCATACCATCTAAGGAATTAAAGTTTTTAGAAAGAACTCCAAAAAGTCATACATCTTGGATAATGCTAAATATTCTTAAATTCAGGAGATAGATGAGAGAATGGATTAAGAGTAAGTTAGGTGATGGGGTAAGTGTAAGTTTTTTTCATGGTAGTTGGAGTTCCTTAGCCCCATTAATAGATAATGATTAATTCTTAACTCTAAGGAATGTGATTCCTAATATTGCAACAGTTAATCAAGTTTTGCTCTAGAATGCATATTACCTCACCTAAGAATAGATCTTTAAACTCTATAGGATTGCTTCAGGCTTCAATCCTAATACTGAACTAAGGGTTCAATCCTAATATTGGACTAAGGGATTAATATGTAATAGCCTATTTTCCATATTGAGGGTTAGAGCTTTAGTTTTTCATTGGAACTTCATGAATTTGCATTTCAATCACATGCATATCATTAACATACACACATGAATTATGATTTTTTATACATTACAAAGATAGCATGTGCTCTTAATTGATTCATTTCGGGATATGAAAAGTTTAAAATGTTATGATGTGGATTGTGGCATGTTTATTCCTTGAATTTTAGTTTGATTGATTATAAGTAGTAAATTTGGAATTAATTAATATAATTCTAAAATTAAGGAATTATAATATACATTGGGTCTAAGAAAAATACCAATGGGTAAGATAAATTGATGCATGAAAATTAGGATGATTAAGCCTATAATTGAGTGACATTTGGCATTGATCATTGTGGGACAAATGGACTAGTAAGTTGATAACAAGTGACATTAATAAATGGACAAATGGATACTGTACTTAAATAACATCTGACCTAGCTTGAATGGCGACATATGGCAGCATAGATACTTGTTAAATGTATGATGATTTTTTGCATGCTTGGAGAGCTGAATTAGATTGATTTTTGAGCTGGAATTTTAGTTAGACAAGTAAGTAGAATATTGGAATTTATGGCATGTTAGACTAGAACATTTATGATGATGAAATTGGAATGAATTGTATATGGTGTTAATGTTGACGATGTGCTCTAGGTTGAAATTCATTTTCTTTTTTAAATCTATATTAAATATTTTTAGAGCATGAATGTAAAGGAACTCAAAGAATGAAAGTTGTAGATATAGGTCTTAGCTTCATTTCAATGAAAACGTTTTAATAAAAAGTGACTAGAGCTTGAGTTATGCTTGTTTCCCTAATACTGCCTGTGACAGACCACTGTACAAGGAGAAATTTTGGTTTCACTTTTGTGATCTATTTGACATATCTTTAGAGCATGAATTTGACGAACCTCAAAGAGTGACTATTATAGATATAGGTATTAGGTTAACCTTTGGGAAAATGGTTTGACAATAAAGTGATTAGAGATTGATTTTTGCTCGTTATCATAATACTACTTTTCAGAGACCCCTGTGTAAGAACCTTATATTATTTCCTAATTTTTCAGAATTTTAGAGCTCGAATTAGTCAATCCATAAAATATGAACAATGATTATTAATGTCTTATTAATGCTTTTATAAAACAGTTTGCCTAGAATTTATCTTGATAAGTTTAAGCTGTTAATTGAATTCAGTGGACTATTTTAATGTGGTTGAGTTCAAATATGGAAATTATGATTTTTTTAAGGAATACATGAGTTCATTTAATTCAAACATGATCTTAAAAAGTTGAGAAATGCGTATAAGTTATGGATGAATGAGAATTGAAGAACATTGAGTAATTATGAATGAGAATTGAGTAAATGTATGAATATATATATTGCTGGAAAAAGTTTGGTGAATTTATAAATTTAGCTTGTTGAAATTCCAGATTTAAAATGACAATTTTGTGGGTGTTATAAGAGGTTTTTGATCATGAAAAATGTTCAAGGATAAGTGTAAAATATGATTTTATAATGATATAAAGATGTTCTCATGAATACAATGTGATTTGAAGAATGTACGTGATGAATTGGGAAGGATTGAATGATAATTAGGAAATTGTGTGAGTGTATAATCCTAGGAAAAAGAATGATAAATGTTTGATTGATGAATTGAAAGTGATCAAGTGTATTAAGGCATAAACCTAATTTCAAACTAAATAATTTTCAAGTCATGATGCATGACTGATTAAGGGTTATGAATAGGATTGCATACCTAGAATAATCAGCTGAGCATGCATTAAACATGACACATAGAAATGTGTAACTTTGAGCATTCATTTGATCGATCAATTACTAATGTGTACATGTGTGTATTGTTTGATTTAGAGGCACACATCGATTGACACAATCCAGACATTGATGGTTCATTGAGGCAATAACTAAGTGGAGTGGACTGTGAGTAACCTAGATGGGTGATCTCAATTAGAAATGTGTTCAATTAAAATTGTTTGGTTAAACTTGATTTCTTTATATTGAATTAATATTGATATGATTATGACATTGATGATTCAGGACAATTGATTTTCCAAGGAATTCTATATTCAGGACTGTATTGGGAGTGTTTGAGAATTGAATGTGAACAAGGAAATTGAATTCTCAACTATTTATTGAATGCCAAACATAGATCCGATGAAATTTGAAAATTAATTAAGTTCATTGACTGAATGTGATTGGTGATATCTTTTGTGAACTGTTGCAGTTCTTTACATGAATATACATGTAACAACCCAAAACATACCCTAATTGGAATTAGCATAGTTAAATGTGGATTAAATGGTTAAATTGTGATTAATTGGAGAAAATAGTGAACA
>JAOXYD010131161.1:0-24691 GCA_028565735.1 Pinacopodium congolense | reverse complement strand
AGAGTTGTAGAAACATTAGGATGATAAAATATGTTTAATCATGTTTAGGCCAAGATTGAACCTTGAACCGGATCTTTTGTTTATTCGACTCCTTAATTGTTCCAGTTGCTTGTTTTAATTTATTTTCGATAATTTACTTTCATTTTAATTTTCTAAATTTCTAAAGATCCAAACCCCCCTCTTAATTTTTACTTACATCAACTAATTTTGTCATTACAATTAACCGAATATTCCATGGGGATTCGATCCCGACTTACCTTAACTACAAATTTTAGTGTGCAGAGTCAGGTAAATTTTACACTGTATTCGACTCACACTGTCATTTGGCCTGGCAATGTATCTCACAAGGCTTTGGTGACCTCCTCGGATGCTATCATTTATAACCTTATTTCCCGCCTCTCTAACTTCAAAGCTAACCATTTCCTGTTAAATATTTGGGGTTGTCACTAATTTTGCTAGACTTTCCCAATCAGACAGCCTTCCTCACCTTCTCAAGGTTGAGAACTATATCAATTGGAAGAAGGTAAGCACTTTGAAGCGTGTGGGTGGCCTTGGCATTCGGCTTCTCAAACCTTGAAATATGGCTCTCCTTTCTAAGCGGATCTAGATCCTCTTCTCTGATAAGGAAGCATTATAGGTTAAATGGAAGCATAGTGTGATCCTTAAACCTAACAGTTTCTGAACGTATGTTCCCTCCTACAGAGATTTGTGGAGAAGGACGAAAATTCTTAAGGCCATAGACTCCTACATAACTAAAGTTCTGATTAAGATTGGTGATAGGCTAGCTATAAACCTCTAGATTGATCCTTGGCATCTGGTAGGTATTCTCCTCCATACTTTCTCTTCTTTACACCTATGATTCGGGCCTTTGGGACTGCAAGGTTTCCAGCATCATACATAATGGTGGTTGGCAATGGCCTGAATCTAATTCCTTTGATCTGCTGGAGCTTTAGCAGGTTCCCATCCCTTATGCTCCCAATCTTCATCATCACGATTGCTTAGAATGGGTTGGCTCTTCTAAATCCTTTTCCAATGCTGAGGCTTAAAATTTTCTTCATCCAAATACTGGGTCCTTCCCTAGTTTCTAGGTGGTTTGGTTAAAATTTGTGCTTCCCCTTCACAACTTTATTCTTTGGCTTGCCCTTAAAAGGAAGTTTAATACTTCTGACATGTTGAAATTTGACTATCGCCCTAACTTCTGCATTCTTTGTATAGCAGAGGTAGGGTGCCATGATCACCTGTTCTTCTCCTATGCCTTTGGTACTCAAATTTGGATTAACTTACTCACCAAATGTGGCATCTCTAGGAACCCTATGTCCTTATCCTCTACTTGCATCATGCTTAACCAATTTTTTCCAAGGAATTCTACGAAGGCTGCTCTTATCTCTATTGCGGTTGCCTCTAGTGTTTATATGATATGGAAAGAGAGGAACAATAGAATTTTCAATCACACTCTCTATTCTCCTCAACAACTAGAATCCTCTATCTTCTAGCTTACCGGAGGCATTTTCCTATCTAAAGTGCCACTCAATTAGGAGATTCAGATTTCCTGGAATCTATGATGATCTAGCTGTTTTGCCTTGCAGGTTTGCCATCATCTATTTTAGGCCAGTGTACGGGGGCTTCCCCTCCCCTGTGTAGAAGAGGCGTTTTGTTGCACATATTTACTCCAAGAGTCAAGCTGCTTCCCTCTACCATCTACCTAGTTATAGTGAGCCTATCCTCATTAATGATTTTGAGGATTCCAGTGCTAATGAGATGGAGTCTTCCTTCTATCCTGGCCCTTTCTAGAGTCGGTCTCCCCCTTACCTTAACATCTAGTGACTCCTACTCCTTTGGTACATCCTTCTCCTTCTCCTGGCGCTGCTCAGGTGTTGGGTTCTCGCAGCCCATCCAAGCCGCTGAGGCCTAAGGTCCCCAAGAAAAGATCCACACCCCTCTTTACAGGACTGCCAAAGAGAAGGTTGCCAAGAAGAACAAATAGACCCAGTAATCCCCTGGCCATGTAGACTTAGTTGGCTTGGGCTTTTCCATCCCCCTAGCTACTTTTGACCACTTCAGGAAGCCTTTATGTATCCGACGTTGGGTTCTCCTTCTTTGGATCTGGCTTTTAGTTTTAGGCTTTACTTTAGGTTTGTTGCTTATATGGTTAGCCTTTTGGCTTGTTAATTTGTCTTTCGGTTCCTTATTCTTGGATTGTTGTGTTTGGTTACCATTTTGGCTTGGTTTTTGAGTTTTACTTTTACAAACCTCTTTCTTTCTTAATTAATTCATGTCTTTCTTAAAAAAAATGATGTAAACCTTTTTAAGAATAAAAAGACCCAATAGCCATAGTTGGCACTTTGCCTAAGGAACATCTAAGAAATTAGATTTATGAAAAAGAAGTTAAACCTATTCTTTTTGTAATCAAATAAAAACATAATTTATAAGAAGGTTTATAGATGCCACACTCAAAGAATAAGATGGAAAGGTGAGTGATAAGTCTAAATTATGATTACCACAAGTTAAAAACTTAATAAGTTTAAAGAGTTCAATGAAGATGCAAGAAAAAATAATCTTAAGAGCATTATTGATGACAAAATCTACCTTTTACAAGCATAACACATGCCTTCTTATAGAGGAAGGCATAAAATCCTAAAACCAATATGAAATCCAATTAAAATTTAGATTTGAAATATCTTATTTTCCTAAAACAAAAGCTACTTAATAAGATTAATATCGTAATTTGTAGATATGAAATAGGAAAAAACCTAAAAGAAATCCTTTCCAAAATAGGATAACAAATCAAACAATCAAAATTGTCACTTCGTTCCAGCATCTGGCCAAATAGCTGTAGTTTTGGTTAACTTAATGTTCTACCATGTTCATACAGTTTTAAAGTAAAAAAATTACTACACTATTTTCTAAATTAAATTTAGTAGTATGGAATTTAAGGATTGAATTAATTGCAGGAACTTACGTTTTTAGCCTATATGCCTTTGATTAAAAATTTTAAAGCTTCTTTGATCTTTTTAGGTCTTGTCATTATGATTGGACCTCCATTAATGCTCAAAGAATTAGAATTCAATATTGTACTTTTAACGGCCTTTGGATTCTCATGTATTAAAATCCCCCACAAACTATTTATAAAAACTATATAATCCATGCAAACTCCTAATATCACTAACTGTCTTAAGGGTTGATCATTCCTTAGTTATCTGTACATTTTCTTCATTGATTTTTATGGCCTTTGCACTCACCATAAGTTTTCTTTAGTGTAAAAAGAACATTTCTTCAAAGTGACATACAATTTCTCTTGTTGAAGCATATACAACACTTTATTCATATGTGTTTGATGCTTATTAAGTGTTTTGCTATTGACCATAATATCATCAAAGTAAAGAACCACAAATTTGCAAAGAAATTTATGCAATACATGGTTTATAAACCTCACGAAATTGATTAGTGAATTCATTAAATAAAAGGGCATTACCAAGCATTCACAGAATCCATGTTTAGTTTTAAATGCTATTTTCCATTCATCTTCTTCTCTAATCCTAATTTGATGGTAACTAAATTTCAAATCAATTTTGAAAAACATACATGTATGATATAACTCATCAAATAGATCATAGACCAAAGGATAGGCTAATTTACAATGATTTTGTTAATGACATGGTAGTCTAAACATATATGCCATGATCCATCTTTCCTCTTTTTTGATAAAAAAATATAGAATTTATAATTAATATAAAATATGTACAAAGCACTCATTCACTAAGGATAGAACCCTATATAAAGGAAACCTAACTTGTCCTACCTTAGAAAGTTAATAATTGCCTTACAGAAATAAAAAACAAAAGAAGGAAACATTAAAAGGGGCTTTAAATACTTCTACTTCTAAAAACTAGTACTAATTATACACCAAAAAGTAATAAGAAAAATGCTATCTCTTAGTTTTCTTTCTAAAAAATATTTTAAACTTTGGATGTCAAATACTTTTGTAATTATGTCTATTTCTAAAAGTGATGTGTTATTCCCCTAGGCTGATTAGATTAACAAATAGATCAATTATAGCAAGAGGTTCCAAGTGTAAAACTTCAAGCATATTTCATTTGTCTTTCTCAATTGTAGGGGTAGGTTTCTTTTACTCTCCTTGTTTCTTACATTTTCTAGAATCTCCTCTTCATAAGCCCTTCCATCTTTCCTATAGAGGCTTCTGGTCTTCAGGATCATATACCCTTTTATGAGATAGAAGTGTAGATTTGCTACTTATATTGAATGGTTAGGGGCTTGATATTCTAGCCACCTTCCTTCTGGAGTATAAATTTGGTATGACTCTTTCATTAAGGGTCTGAGATAAAGTTGGTGGATTTTCTTTGTTGTTCTCTTGGTGATCCCATTTATTGGTTTGTGTCCTTTTCCACCTATATGCTAACTTTATGGGTAACAAAAGAGAGTTAGAGGTTTCATCATTCTTTAATGAGAGGGTTGTTGAAACTCAGGTTGTTCTCTACTTTTATTATGTAGATCTCTCTCGCAGGGTTGGATTTAGAGATGATAGTTGTTAGAGATGAAACTCAAGTTATTCATTGGTGATTTTGTTATGAAAAATACAATTGCTTCTTTCCACCAAAATGAGATATACACAAATATTAAAATGGATTTTCAAGAGAACAATTTCTACTGATTTGGATTTTGTCACTCCCATTAACTGTTGGTAAGTGTTCAGAACTGAGATCTAATTAACCTCATATAATGAAGCATTGAGACCCATAATCTCTTGGAATATTGATAGTTAAAAACAAGGGGATTATGTTTCTCATCACCAACCATGCACAGGTGAAAATTGTTGTGGAAATATGTGTATTGAAGCCTTTCCTAGGTGGCTAGCTTTACATGAATGGCTAACCATGTGATAAAGGAATGTCTTAGAAAGGCTTGCTTATACTAGATTAGGTCAAGCCATCAGGCTCTCCTATTAGATGGCATTAGGAAGTTATAGGCTAACCTATTGGTAAAGTAATTGGGTTGGTCTCTCAATTCTCTCTAGTCCTTTAGAGTAGGGTTTGACTTATATGGGATTTGAATATTCTTAGGCTCTAGGAGTTCAAGAGATTTTGATAGCGGTTAGTTCCAAAACTTCGCTTGAACTATACTAGAGAATCTGTCATTTGAACTTAAACTAGAATCATAGTTTATCTTAACTAGAAAGGCTTTAGTAAAAACTCCAATTGGGTTCCATGGGTCTATCCAAAGGAATGTTTGCTATCCATCCCCAATTTTTATTGAGAATTTTCTAATGAAAATATCCCTTACCTTGGGTACCTTTTGCTAGCTTCAATAATTATTTCTATTAATCTTGAGTGCCTAAAATCTCTTTCTTTTAATAATCACATTACGCACTTATTGTACCCATAGAGATTCCAAATCATTAAAAAAAATCCACATTCTTTTTGCTAAAATGACCCTATTCCAAGGTTTAAGCTACTTTATCCCCAATCACCCATCCTTTTTGGTTTACAAACTTCTTCCCATCTCACTTTAGACTTGGTATAAATAATGCCTATACTCAACCATAGAAAGTTCCTCACTTTTGCCTCTATCTCTTTTGTTATTGCAACAACAAGAATGAAATGAGTTTACTAGTACTCAAGGAAGGTGTTTAGGATGAAGTTAATCAATTGTATTCAGACTACAAGAAAAGGCATTTATTGGTCTAAGAAGCTATTCAATTTTCAATTTTCTACAGTAGCGAGGAGCAATAAACTTTTGTTAGTTTAGAAGTTAAAAGGGGGATTCCAAGGTACCTAATAGGTAGCTGACCCATAGAGAATCCTAAAATTAATGCATTAAGGTTAGGAAGATTGGAGTCTGTAATGGATAGCCTTGGACAGGGTACAAAAGAGAAAAAAAGGCTTGGAGGAGTGTATGAATAGAGTATATGTCAGCCTTGTAAAAAAGGATGTCATTTACAGAAAAAAAAAAGTGCTAAAAAATTTGATATTAGATTTTACATGGTCTTAGATAATTTAGGTAAGGGATTTAATGCAAATGATAAAGATATAAGATGCAGAAGGTCTCCTTACGTTACCCCATATTTCCGTTTTAAAAAAGGTGGATAGCTCACCATTTATAAGGATGGAGAAAGATGTGAATAGTAAATTATCCAAGAGATGAACCTCTTAAGGAGGCCCATAATTTTAAAAATCTATCCTAGATCCCACTAGACTAAATCATAGGTATTCTTTAAATCAATCTTTAAAGTACATCTCTCTTGTCTATTATTAATATGATAATCTTTGAGGATCTATAAGCCTAGTAAAATATTATCATTTGTTCTTCTCTCAAGAATAAAAGCAGATTGATTTTTACTACTAAGGTTTGGAACAACTACTCTCACCTTATTTGAAATAAACTTAGAGATAACCTTGTAAAGAATAATACAATAGCAAATAAGTCTAAATCAGAGACTAAGGTAAGGTTTTGCATTTTAAGGATAAGAGTCATAAAAGTATAGTTCACCTCTTTAAGAAGTCTCCTAGTAAAAAAAGAAATCTAGAACTGCTCTAGTGATATCCTCCCTAGTAATATCCTAGGTTCGTTTGAAAAATAGCCATTAAAGCCATTTGTCACAGGAGCTTTTGAAGGATAAAAACTATGGAAGGCCTTTTTAACATCTTGGCAGGTGAAAGGGGTTATTATCCTATTAGCATTTGGAGGGGGAATTCTGGATTTTATTAAGTTTTTTAGAAGGTAAAGATCGATTTGTTGGGTTCTTTCTCTACTTAGGGTCTCTTAATAAAAAGGAAAGGAAGAAGTCTTTAATTTTTTTAAAACAAATGTAGAACTTAAATTAAACAGATGAAAAAGTATGTACAAGAAAAAAATTAAATAGAACAACCAAATTGGATAACCAAAGCACACAATAACCTAGTTATATGGATAACCAACACCAAGAAACTAGAACCCAAAAGACCTAGAGAGAAAGCAAATCTGCCAAACCGAACTAGCCAGGCCTAAAGAAAAGGAGAGTCTTAATGCTGGATCCTTAAAGGCATCTTGAAGAAGTGAAAAGTAGCCAGGGGTTGGAGAAGCCAATACCAACTAGATCTACTGGATCAAGAGTTCTTGGCAACTCGCTCTTTGGAAGACATGTAAAGAGGGGTACGAGTTCTCTTTTTGGAGGATTTAGGCCTCGAGGGCTTTGGGAGGCCAGAAGAACCCACCACCTAATCTAAAGGAAGGTGCCTACCTTTGGAATTAGTAGCATCACTAGGGGGAACTAAAGGTGGAACCGAAGGAGTTAGAGGCACTAGACACTAAGTTATAGTCACCCTGCATGACCTAGGAAATCTTGGTTTTATTTCTTAGGAAAGATTCTTAATTAGCCAAGGCTATATAAAACTCATGAAGGTTGTCTTCCCTATCTTCCTTTAATGTAAAAGGGTAGGATTGGTTATATTAGACTGTAAGGAAGTCTAGATAGAAGAGAGTTATGTATTTGCTTCCCTAACATTAAGAAAAACATCCCCAATCTCATTTTTATTAAGGTTTTTAAGGCCTAACTTGGCAGCTTTCAATTTTCTAGCCACAACAAACATTGGAGTACCTGTGATAGGTAAATTACAAGAATTTTGGATAATTTAGGAGAAAGTAGCATAGATAGCCAAAAGGTTTAGGAACTTGAATGGGGTTCTTTATGGAATTTACTGTTGCATGAAATTCAATATGATGGGACTAATGTTTGATATGTTAAAGAATAAAAAGATAGAGGTTTTAGGAAACTTTTGCCGCCAAAAGAGGCTTGCTATTTCTCTATCTATCTTTTTTGTAATAAAAGAGCAATTATCTTTCTTGCTACTTTAGGTGTGAAAAGCTCCAAAAAAAAAGTTTAAATCAATTAGTAAAAGAAAAGGAAGCACTTATTTTATTCATTCCATTTCTTTTACATAGAACAAAGTTATGTTGGAGGGTTCAACTAGATAGTGAGTGGTGTTGAAATCACTCCAAGATAACTTAAGGGACCGAATTTATTTGTTTGCGGACTGCCAATAAATCACTTCAAAGAAAAGATTTGTGTTTAAGGGTTCTAGACCCATAAACACATGACACAAAAACGGGGGCACTAGAGTGGTAGGAATTCTTAAAATGAAGCAACTGGTTAGAGGCCACTTCAAGTTGGTAGGATAGTAGATCTTTGCTCGCAAGACCTAAAATTCTTATGATTTTTTAGAGGGTGAGATTGTGGGAAAACTTCCAGTTGGCCCAAAGGCTTACGGATATACTCTGGATTTTATTCCTAGTGGTTAATCAAGTTTCAATAACAAACACAAAGACATCTCTATTGGCAATAATAACATTTTTAACTGCCAATAGTTTTTTGGGGTAATTGATGCCCCTGGTATTCCATATTCTGAAATACATTACACTTTTTACAACGTATGATGAACTTTCCTTTTCAATTGTGCCGTCTTCTTTGGTTTAGTTTTCTCTCTTCTCTACAAAGGTAAATTCCTCCAATTTGGGAATGAAGTTTGATTCATCTAGCTCAAAGCTTATAAGAGTACAATTTAGAGAGTTACCAAGGTTTGATAATTAGGCCTATTCCTACTAACTTTGGGAACTAGGGTCCTTCTTTGTCTTTGTTTCTTGAGTTTCAGTTGAATTTTCCTCCATTTCGTAATTAGTAGGAGTCATTTATGATATCAGTTCTTGCTATCTTGGTGCTTGCTCTTCCCTTTTCTCCTGAATATTTTTCTTTATATGATTTTATCTTGGTTCCTAGCTAGGATCCTTTACACTATCCGCCTTCTCTCATTTGGGACTCTTTTCCTATTTATCTTCACTTATAAGATTATAATACGTTCCTAATTAAGAAACCTTACTAGTAGGTTTTCAGGTTTCTTTTTCCTTGAATTTATCTTAGTTTGGCTTCCAATCATAATTTATCTCGATGTCCCTCCATTACTTATTCCCTCTTCCTCATAAATTATTAACTGATAAGAGTTAGGAAGTTTGGTTATCAAGGCAATTTCTATATACAATTAAGTAAAAATGATCCTTTGTATTTTTGTAGTCATGCAATCTAAATAGAGTGGCTTCCCTACTGAACTCACAATTCTAATTAGTGGTTGACCAGTATCCAAAAGGGACATTATGATGAAGATCAAGCATTGCAAGTGGCTTTGAGTAAAGTAGAAGGAATGACATTAGGGTAAGGAGAAACAATTAAACAAGCTTAGCAAAGTGATATTAGAAAAAAAGATCTATTGAAGATTCTTAGAGATCTAATGCCACAAGTACTAAATAGGCTTTCAACATTCTGATGGTATAATGTAAGAGAAGAAGTTAAAACACTTGGAGACATTTCAATTAATTTTATAATGATGGTTTAAGGCTTGGAGTAATGTGTTGGACTTGTTAAAGAAGGTTTGACCTATTATACAATTTGGAACAACTCATTTGTTACAATTAGACTATTTGGAAAATCTATGGTCCAACTACTTAGGCTTTATATTTTAGTTATTTATAACTTCTAATTATGGTATCTAGGACTTAAATAAGTGGATTCTGGCCTTAAATAAGACTTAAATAAGTGGATTCTGGCCTTAAATAAGCCTACTTAGGTTAGGTCTATTTTGGGCCTAATCAACTTGTTTTAAGCTTACTTGTTAGGACATTTGATCTTTTAGACTGAGATAGGGAAAACCCCAATTGCAACGTTTATGGAATTCAACTAGGTCATTAAGGTTGACATAGAAACACTTTATTTCGTGTTACATAAATAGATTAGGTTGATTCCATATTCAACAAACACATAAAGTGTTCTCTTACATTACTTTAGAAGAAATCCTTTCGAGGTGTTCTTTAAAGACATGGTTTTCATTCAATCTATAGTTAGTATAAAAACATTTTATTTCATGTTATATAGACTGATTATATTGATTCCATATTCAACAAACACATCGAGTATTCACTTACATCACTATAAAAGAAATCCTTTTTGTGGTGTTTTTCAAAGACTTGATTTGTATTCAAGCAACTACTTATGAAGATCAAACCCATTCCTTATCACCCAATCCTTCCTGAATTCTATGGGAATAAACCCATTCCTTATCACCACTAGTCCTTCCTAAATTCTATGGGTATGGAGAAAATATCTTCTACTAATTAGTTCAATTCTTATACAATATTGAATGACCCATAAACCACTGTTTCAGGATTGTGCTTCATCCAATCTGAGGTGAAGAGGTTATTAGTTTTTTTGTATTAGAGCCATCTTCTATTACCAAGGTTTGAATTAACTTGTGTCCTTTTATTTCTGTTCAATTTCAAGTCCCTTTAAAGTTTTTGAGTTTTCTCGATTCTTTCTTGGAATTTTGAATTTATTTTCTTAAGTCATTAAGTTTTCCTTTCTTTCTTTAGTTATTCCATATTTTTCTTCTGCTTTCTACCCATTTTTTTAATTTTTTGTGTTGGTTAGATCTAATCTTAATCTTCTTGATTTTAGTTGATTCTTATGTTCATTCAAAGAATTGAGTTTGTCTAGATCTTTTTGTTTTCTTATTGAATCTTTTGAATCCAGTTAAATTTTGCAATTCTCACTTTGAATCTTATTTTTTAATTTTGATTTTCTTTAAGTTTCTTATTTAAAAGTAAATAAAAATGGTGAAGAAAAGTCCAAAAAGAAATAAAAGAAAATGAAATAAAATAACAAAGATAGAAAAGAAATACGTGTAGCAATCCATGTGCTTCAAAATTCCTAATCTATAAGGATTTGATATTTTAATTTAAGTAGAGAAGAACTCCTAAACCTTTCCAACCTCATTCAAATCTGTGTTATCCTTTCTTTTGTACACCATTTACATCCTTTTTTTAATCTAAACACATCAGTTGCATCCTTTATGATCTAAATACGTCAATTACATCCTCTTTTTGGCCTAAACACGTTAGTTGCATCCTTTTATGATCTAAACACATTAATTACACCCTTTTTTAAAAATATAAACATGCCATTTACATTATTTCTTTGATAGATAAGCTATAGGGTTCCTAGAGTCTAAAAAAATCAAATTTTCTATCTCTATTTTTTCTTTAGTCCCTTTATTACATTTTCTTGTTTTTCCTTACATTAATTTTCCTTTTGGGAGTGGTAATTAAAAAGGTACAAATTTCAACTTATTCTTCTTAAATCAAAAGTTTAGTCTGCAAAGAACTTCTAAAGGAAGGATATTAGGGGGTTAGTTGTGAGGGACTTAGACATGTAATAGAGATTCTGCCTACCTACTAATGTTTTCTTACGAGTTCTAAATCATGTCCAATTCTAAAAACTCATCTTCTAGTAAGGATAAAGAGGTGTTTGAAGGTAGAGAGTAAGATTTACCCGTTGTAGTAAATTCACAAAAATAAACATTTAATAGGATGTTTAAGGAGATGGAGAACATTAGGTAGAAGGTTGAAGAAATGTATTTGAATTATCTCAATCTAAACCAAGGACAATAGAATCTAGAAACACCCATTACAATTTTGAGGATGAGGATAACCATCTTAGTACCTTTGAAAAATTTGGGAATTATAGAGGGAATAGAGGAGGTAAAGGTAGAGGGAGAATAGCTAGAAATGTTAGAGGAAGAGTTGGGTATGGGAATGAGAGGGGAGTATAGGGTATAGTGGATAGCAACATAGGTAATATTAAAATGAAAATACCTAGATTTGTTAGGAAAATCGATCTAGATGTCTATCTAGTGTAGGAATAGAAGGTCGAGTGAGTTTATTGATTACACAATTACTGGGTGGGATCAACAAAATGTGTTTAAGGGGAGAAACTGAGAACCACCAATTAGTACTTAGGAGGAGATGAAAACTATAATGCATAAGAGGTTTTGTACCTAGCTAATATCATAGAGAACCAAAGACTATATAATTTGACCTGAGGAAACAAAAATTCGATTTAGAGGAATCCTAAAGGGAGATGGAGGTGGTAATGGCATAAGAAATCATAGAAGAAGACTGAGAAGCTATAATGTCTCGATTTGTGTGTGGTCTTAAAATTGAAATTGCTAATGTAGTATAGCAACATCATTATGAGGAATTAGAAGAAGTTCGACACAAGGCAATGAAATTTCATATACTACTTAAAAAGAAGAATGCTAATTATGTAAGTATTTCTAGTGCAAGAAATACATCTTATAGCGAACATTAGAGTAAAAAAGAAAGATAAAGCCCCAAATAGTAAGTTTGAGACACTCAAGCCTAAAGTAGCAAAAGGGGAGAAAGACAAGATTGAAGCCTATTCAAATTTGAAGAGTATAGATATTAGGTATTTTTACTGTAGAGGAAGCGGTCATATTGCATCTCAATGCTCGATCAAGTGAGTAATGACAATTCAGAACGGGGAGTATGTGCATGAAGGTGAAGAATAGGGATATGTTGACATGCCTAGATTGGAAGATATTAGCCAAAATGAAGGTGAGTTCGAGACAGAGCAACCAATGAAGGCGAGATCATTGGTACCTAGAAGGGCCTTTAAGCATTTAGATTAGATAAGATGACGATAATATGAATCAATAAAGAGATAATATACTACCATACAAGATGTGTTATCAATGATTGGATTTACAACCTTATAAATAAGGGGAGAATTTTGAATGTTACAAGTGTTAAATTTGTTAAAAAATTGGGTTTTATATCTATCAAACACCATATGCCTTGCATTTTGTAGTGGCTTAATGAATTAGGCAAGTTGAAGGTGTTTAGGCAAGTGTTAGTGGCATTCAAAGATGAGAGGTTAAAGGATGAGATTTTGTGTGATGTGTGCCTATGTAAACTAAAGACACATTATTAGGGTGTCCGTGGCAATTTGATCAGTGATTAATCCATGATGAGTATAAGAATCATTATGCATTCACTATAGATGGCATCAAATACACTCTTACTTCTAATTCATTAAAGAAAGTCTATGAAGAGCATTTGAAATTTTATAAAAAAGAACATGCAATATTTGAGTGAAAATAGTGGTAAAAAACAAGTGCAAACAATTGAGGAAACATCAAACACTATTAAAAACACTTCTTTAAGAGATAAACCTGAGGGGAAAGGAGTTAGCATGGTTGTGATAGGGAGGGACATTAGAGACACGTTCTAGGCTAAGTACCAGATGTTACTTTTTTTTACAAAGAAATTTATTTATTACATGAGTAAGTTTCTAAGCATGATTTGCTGAGTGTGGTTGTTTCTATTTTATAGGCTTATGATGATCTATTATAAGAAGATATGCTGAGTAGAACAGAGCATCAAATTGATCCTATACCTAGTGCGCAACTGCCAAACTGACCAGTGTATAAAACAAACTCGAAGGAGACCAAAGAAATTCAAAAGCAAGTGGAGAGCCTTAATCTATGTTCAGTTCTAGTCTTATTATTGTTAAAAAAATATGGATCATGGTGCATGTGTGTGGATTGCCATGTCATAAAAAAATCACTGTAAAGTATGATTACCATATCTCCAAGTTAGATGATATGCTTGATGAGTTGTATAGTGCATCTTTGTTTTCCAAAATTGATATGAAATTTGGTTACCATAAAATTAGGATTACATAACGAGATGAATGGAATATAGCATTTAAAAATAAATATGGACTATATGAATGGTAGGTACTTCCTTTAGGTTTAACAAATGCACCCAACACTTTTATGAGGCTTATGAACTGTATATTTCATGAATTTATTGGAAAATTTGTGGTTCTTTACTTTGATGACATTTTGGTACATAGCAAATCACCTAATGAGCATGTAAGACATTTGAATAAAGTGTTGCAAGTGCTTCGACGAGAAATTGTATGTCAATTTGAAAAGTTATTCTTTTTACACTAAATAGGTATGTTTTTAGATTATATGGTGAGGGCAAATGGTTTAAAAGTGGATGAAAAAAAGCTTCAGACCATTAGTGAATGGCCGACCCATAAGAAAACTAGTTAAAATGAGTGTAGGAAAAGTAAGGGGAGGAGAAAGAGAGGGCATTTAATTTTTTGAAAGGGAAACTTAGTATAGCTACTATCTTAGCTTTTCCTAACTTTGTCAACACTTCAGAAATTAAGTGTGATGTGAGTGGAGTTGGAATAGGGGCAAGCCATCTTAATGCATGATAGAAAACCAATTGCATATTTTAGTGTGAAACTAAATAGCACAATCTTAAACTACCCAATTTATGCATTAGTTAGGGCATTAAAAACATAGTAGCACTATTTGTAGCCAAAAGAATGTTATCTGTACTGATCATAAATCATTGAAATACATAAAGGTTTAACACAAACTTAGTAAAAGACATGCAAAATGGGTAGACTTCATAAAAACATTTTTATATGTGATCAAGTATAAACAACAAATTTGAATATATCTAAGAGACATGCTTGTTAAGCACATTAAATTCTAGCTTATTAGGATTTGAATATATTAAGGATCTATATAATGGTGATCATCATTTTGGTAATATGTTTAAAGAATGCAAGAAATCTACATTTGGAAAGTTCTTTAGGCATGAGGGGTATTTGTTTAGAGAGAATATGTTGTGCATTCACCAATTTTCCTTGAGCTATTAGTTAAACAATCTTATGAGGCCATTTAATGGGTCATTTTGGTATTAAAAAGACTTAACATTTTTAATAAACACTTCTTCTTGCTATAAATGAGGAGATATATAAAAATAGTCTATGAGAGATTTGTACATTAAGCTAGATTGAGAGTTCAGTCCCATGAGTTGATGTAAACTATGGGTAGATATTTCCATGAACTTTATTTTGAGTTTAACTAGGTTTTGGAAAGTTCATGATTCAATTTTTATTATTGTTGATAAGTTCTCTAGAATGGCACATTTCATTACATGTCATAGAACTAATGATGCATCATGCATTGATGAATTATTCTTTTTATGAAATTGTTTACCTGCATAGGGTTCTAAAAACCATTGTTTCTTATCATTAAGCAAAAGATTTAAACTTATTTTTAAAGAATTAATAGGGTTTAGGAACAAAACTTTTATTTTCTACTACTTTTCATCCACAATTAGATGGTTAAACTAAAGTGATAAATAGAACCATAGGTTCTTTGTTGCATGTTATACTTGGAAGAAACTTAAAACCTTAGGAAGAATCCTTTACAGTAATTGAATTTGCTTATAATTGAACCATACATAGTGCTACTAGTTTTTTACTACTTGAAATTGTTTGTGCCTTAATCCTTTGACTCCATTAGATCTTGTTCCATTACCAATAGGTGAAAGAGACAACTTGGATAGAAAGAAGAAAAACCAAGTTAATGAAAAAGCTTCATGAAAAGGTGAGGTAGAACATTAAAAAAAAGATGGAGTAATAAAAAACAAGCTAACAAGGGTCCAAAGTAAGTGATATTCATACCTACTAATTGTGTTTGGGTACACTTTAGGTGGGAAAGGTTTCCCAACAAATGGAAATCTAAGTTGCAACCATGTAGATATGGATTGTTTCAAGTCAGAAAGGATCAATAAGAATGCATATAAGATTGATTGATTTGCTAGGTGACTATAGTGTTCATAGTACTTCCAATGTTGCTGATTTATCACCTTTTGATTTTGCAGAACAAGATGTTGATTTGAGGACAAATCCTTTTGAGGAGAGGGGGAATGGTGGATATCAAGCATCACAAGTGGCTTTGGGTAAAGCAGAAGGAGTGGGACATGTTGGAGAGCTTGGGCAGCAAGGGGGAACACTTAAACAAGCTCAATGAAGTGATGTTAGGGCAAAAGATCTATTCAAGAATCTTAGAGGTCCAAAGATACAATCGCTACCTAAACATGCTAAAAAAGCTCACAATAATCTTACAGTGGATCTATAAGCAAGATAATAAGCTAAAATATTTGGATACACATCAATTAAGTTTATAATGATGATTCAAGTCCAATGTGTTGGATTTGTTGAGGAAGGTTGGATATGTTGCATAACTTGAAACAACTCCCTTGTTACAATAGATTTTTTTGAGCATTTTTTACCCAACTGCCTAGGAATTGCATTTTAGTTATTTAAAATTTCTAGTTATGCTATCTAGGAATTAAATAAGTGGAATCTAACCTTACTTGGTGTGATCAACAAAATGTGTTTAGGAGGAGAAACCCAGAGGAATGAGTATCATCTTGTGTTAAGTTAGATGAAATCCTTTCGTGGTGTTCTTTAAATACTTTGTTTTTATTTAATCAAGTTCTTGTGAAGATCAAACTCATTTCTTATCATCCCCAAGCCTTCCTAAATTCTTTAGATGTGGCAAAAATATCTCTAGAGTCATTATTTCAATTCTTTCATAATATTAAACCATTTTTGGATCCTAGATTAATAATTTGTGCTTCATTCAATCTGAGATGAAGAGCTTAACACATTGAAAAATTTTATGCAAATAGGTGCAAGCTTTATCAAATTTTCATTAGGGAATATCCTTTTACCGATTTTTAGAAACAATGGCCTCCCATTTATAGGCTAAAGACCAAGGTCATGTACTAAATTCATACCTTCAACTTTAGTAAACTTGAAGAAAAACACACTCATTATTGTAATTAGGGTATTGGTTTGCCTGAAGTGGCTCCACATTCCTTCAGTAATTTCTAAATAATAGAAAAAGCTAATCTCTTCCTAAGGAAAGACCCCAATGGTGATAAGCTCTTCTCCTTAGATTGGATGAAGCATACATCATGAATCTAGGATCCAAAGATAGTTCAATACTGTTCAAGACTAAAATAAAAACTCAAGGGATATTTATGAAACATCCCTAGAATTTAGAAAGGATTGGGGGTAATAAGGAATGGGTTTGATCTTCATAAAAACTTGTTTGAATGAAAATAAAGTCTTTAAGGAACACTACAAAGGATTTTCTCTAAAGTAATGCAACTGAACTTTCTAGTGTTAGTTGAATATGAAAATCAATTACGTTTGTTTAAAATGGATGAAATAAGGAGGTTTTCTAATAATAATTATAATGAAATAGCTAACTTCCATAAGGGTAGAAAATGGGTTTTCGACCATTATAGTCTAAAAAAATAAACCCCCAAATAAATGATCTTAAAACAAGTTGATTAGGCCCAAAATAAACCTAACACGTAAGTAGCCTTATTTAAGGCTAAACTTTACTTATTTAAATCCTATATAGCATAATTTAAAGTTATAAATAACTAAAACTTCCATCCCAAGTAGTTGGCCCAAAGATACTCAAAACTATCTTAAATTCAAGTGGATCCTTAGCGAGAGATTATAGAGAGAGGTTCCGAGCATCTTAAATGTCGCCTAGTTGTTTTCCCTTTGTAAAAAGACATAAAGAAGAGTTCATTTCAATTATTCGGTCAATGGTTAACTAGGTTTTTAAGGGAAGGGATTATGTTATGACTCCAATAGGGTTCTTCCTTGAAAAGCGATTGGCTTTTCCAATGACTCAGTGAGATGTGTCATCTCTTTGGCAGTCTTTTGGCTTGTAGGAAACCCTAATCACAAGTGATGATCAGTTCCTATGCAAATTTTCTTTTGTGCCTGGATTTGAATCAATCCTAAATTAGGGGCTTTGGCATATCCAAGGTAAAACTCTTTTATTTTGACCCTGGCAGTTAGGTCTTTTAGAGGCAGAGGAGCAAATCACACGTGCCCCTCTATCGGTCTGCTTTCATAAGAACCCCTTAGAGTATTAGTCGTTAGAGGGCCTCAATTAACTAGGTACCTTGGTTGGTAGAACCATTAGCTTGGACTCTATCATAGCTTCTATGGCTCGTGGAAACTTCACCCATAGGTAGAATGTTATGAACTAGCTCCTATGAGGAATTGATGTCAAAACCATAATTAGAAGTTAACAGTGGTCCTCTACTAGATTCCATGAAGAAAATGTTAGATGAAATGTCTTAGAGATCCCCGATGTTTGGAAATGGGTTGGACTAGAGTCCTAGTGTGGCCCCCTCACAAGTCACAAAAGTGGGATAGGATCCTCTCCTTGAACCACACCAACACCAACAGCAAACAACTCTTCCCCCTAATGGAAGTCCTCCAAGATCTAGACCTAGTCCCCATGGGTCTAAGCCTGACCCTATTTTAATGCAACTGGATGATGGAGCTAGTTAGAACACTATGGCACCTAATAGAGGTCAAAATCACTCACTAGCTGAGCTAAAGGCAGATACAAATCCTCCCCTTACCATCCAAAGACATTTTAAGGTCAACTTGTAACTCCCTTTCTCAATCTTAACAATTTTTTGATATGGATGAATATGAATTTCAAGTGGAATTTAAGTTTTTATCTCCCTAGAGAGAAAAGAAAAGCATACTAGGAAAAAAGGCAAGGCTAAAAACAAGCTCTCCTCCCTTCCCAAACTTTTGTCATGAATTCCTATTTTGGAATATTCAAGGCATCAACATCCCTAAGAAGGTCCAATGTCTCAAGAACCTTGTGTCTGTTTTAAAAAATTTTTTGTTTGCAGTTTGGAATCTTGAATTAAATCTACTAACTTTATTAGTTACCATGCTTGTTCCTTGTCCATCTTAGCCTTCTTTGTTCATAATGTCAATCTTGCTAAAAATTTTAGAATCATTTAACTCTAGAACCTAAACCTAGTCGCATGCCAACTTTTACATTTTGCTAACCAATCCTTCATTTCTCCATCTCTATCCTTGAATTCCCCTATCCTTTCTGCCTTTCCTATATTTATAGGCCACAATGACATCCATTGTCAGTCCTCCCTTTGGAAGGATCTCAAGTCTACCCATACACTCAGTTCAAGATCCCCCTGAGTTGTTTATGGGGACTTTAACTTTATTCTTCATCCCTTTAAGTCTTCAAACCCTTCTCTCTCTTGCTCTAGTGGTACGGCTAACTTGGGAGAGTATATGTACTTTTGTGAACTCAATGACCTTCTATTTATTGGTTTCTCTATAGTTTTTCTAATAAACAGGACCAGCACTCCTTAGCCAAAAAGCTTGACAAACTCATAGTTAACCCTCAGTGGCTATCTGACTTGGCTTCCTCTTCTGTCCACTTTGGCTTCCCCTTGATCTCTAACCATTGTCCTTTTATCCTTTCTTTCCCTCTCCCTCATAAAAGAGAAGCCCCCTTAAGATTTTTCAATTTCCTGACCTAGCTCCAATCTTTTTACCTACAATCCAAGCAGCCTAGCTTTCCTTTGTATATGGTACTCCCATGTATAGGGTGGTCTAAAAACTCAAGAAAGTTAAAATTGGCCATCAAAAGGTTAAACTCTGAGGAATTATGAGATGTTGACCTTAGAGTCTAGGAAATTAAGGACATCCTAGAGGCTATCTAAACCTCCCTTAATAGCAACCCCCTTCTCCTACCTCTAAACCCGCTGAATCAAAAGCTCTAGCTGACCAACTTTTAGCTCTTAGCTAATAAGAATCCCTCTATAAATAGAAATCCAGAATTTTTTGGCCAAAATAAGGGGATAAAAATACCAAAATTTTCCATAATCCCCTCCTTCTAAGACATAACATAAATACTATCTCTTCCTTGATTGGTCTAAACTAGTCCCCTTCCTCTAACAACACTAAAGAGCTCCAACTCCTATTTTTCAATTTTTTTTCAATGAACCATGGGGACTAACAGAGCCTCTCACCCAAGCCTGAATATCCTAAATAGAGCCCTCAAAATCAAGCTAAACACTCAAGATGCTGCTTCCCTAACCTCCTCTTTTTAGCTACAGAGATCAAACAAGCCTTCTTCAACTTTAACCACTCTAAAACTATAAACCCTTATAGTTTTAATGGGTAATTTTTCAGGCATACCTAGCCAATCTTATGGGAGGACCTTGTCATAGAATTCTAGGACTTCTTTAAGCATGAGGAACGTTTTATAGAAGTTAATGCAACCTTTGTTTCCCTTGTTCCAAAGTCCCCTAACCCCTCCTTTCCTTCTGACTTTCATCCAATATCTTATTGTGCCTAATGTACAAAGTCATAGTTAAGCTATTAGCTGATAAACGCAAGATGGTCCTACCATAACTCATCAACCCAAATCAATTAGCCTTTCTCCAAAGGAGCAGGATAGGTGATAATATCCTCCTTACTCAAGAAATCTTAAGAAACTATCACTTGGACAATGGACACCCATGATGTACCTTTAAAATTGACGTAAAAAATCCTACAACTCTATCTAATTGGATTTTTTCATAAAAAACTCCAAAAAAAGGCCTTCCTTGAACCTTTTATTAATTGGATCTAAGAGGGCATCTCTACCTCCTCCATAACTGTCCTTATCAATGGAGAACCCACTCCTATCTTTAAAACTACATGTGGGCTGGGGCAAGAGATGCACTCTCCCCTTACCTTTTTATCCTTTTTTATAGAAGTTCTAACTCAACTAATCCTCTTTCATATATCCTTGAATTCAAATTTATCTGACCACTAGAAATGGGGGATTTTTTAGTTAAGCCATCTTTGCTTTGCTAATGATCTTCTCCTATTTTATTGGGCTTATTCATCCTCTATACTACCTTTTTCCAAGATTTCACCCTCTTCTACTCTCTCTCTAGACTTTCCATTAATTTCCATAGAATTCAAGCCTTTGTAGACCCTCCTTGCCCTCAACTCACTAGCCTTGTTTCCAAACTGTTTGGTTGCCTTATAGGCTCCCTTCTTGTCAAATATAGTGGCCTTCCCCTTATTTCCTCAAAGTTAACCAAATCAAATTGCATTCCCATATTTTCCAAGATAGAGAACAAAATCTCCTCTTAGGCCATAAAATCCATTTCCTTTGCTAGTAAACTTCAACTAGTCCAATCTATGCTTAATCCCTTTCACAAGTTCTAGTTATCCTTCTTCCTTCTTCCTACCAGTATTATCAAGGAGGTAGAAAGGAAACTTAGAAACTTCCTTTGGATTGGCAGCTCGACTCAAGAAGACTACTCCAAAGAAAAATGGGAGAAGGACCCAAAGCTGAAGGAGGGTTGGATATAAAACCCCTTAAACCTTATTCTCTTGGCTAAAAGAATATGGATCCTTTTACAGATGAGGAAACCCTTTGGGCCCAATGGATCCATCATGTGATACGTAAAATGAAGAACTTTATAAGTCTGGGTTTAGAGATTTCCAGAGATGGAAAAAAATTCTTAAAGCCAGAGATATCTTCAATCAGAAATTCTGTTTTAAAATAGGGAATGATGAAAAGGTTTTCTTATGAATAGATCCCTAGTACCTAATAAGCATCCTAAATGCCACCCTCTCCCCAAGAATTATATATGACTCTAGCCTGAATGTACAAAGAAAGTTGGTAGTATTAACCATAGCAATACCTAGAATTGGCCTCCTGCTAATTCCCCTAACCTGTTAGTTCTAAAAAAAATTCCTATTCTTTATTCCCCTCAAATGCCTAAGGCTAATAGACTTAAGTGGGTGGATCATAATAAAAAATTATCTAATAAAGAAGCATTAAATTTTCTGATTCCCCATACTAGGAATGTCAAATGGTCCAAGCTTGTGTGAAGCCCTATCAACCTCCCTAGCCACAGCTTTATGCTTTGGCTAGCTTTTAAAGATAAACTAGCTACCAAAGATAAGTTGAGATATACCCTCAAAACTTCTGTTCTCTTTGCATCTCAGATGAGGAAAGCATTAACCAAGATGTGACTACTCCCACTATATTTGTATTATAACTTGTTGCAACTCGACCAGCTTACATGGTCACCCTCCTCCCTAATGTCTATTGGTCTCTGGCTCCTTTAATGCTCTAAGAATCAGTCAGCTAAGAGTCTGCTCCTCATCATTTCTCTATCTATTACCACTTACATGGTGTGAAAGGAGAGAAATAATAGAAGCTTTAAGAACCAGCAAAGTAGTGCCCAAAATCTGTGTGCTTCCTCCATCCGCATGGTCCAAGAGATCTTTACCACCCTTAACCTTATTCCAACCAACTTTCACAACCCTTCTGTCTAAGCTAATTGGAACCTCAATACTCAGATAGTTTCTCTTTTGTAAGTGTAGATTAGTCTGTAGGTTTGGTAACTGACCCCTCCTCTCCCAGGTTGACCAAGGAGCCTTCATTGTTATCTAGGCGCGAAGCCCTCCTTCAGAGAATTTACTCTAGAAGGAAAGTGAGAAAGAGAAGTATCCAGGCCACTCAGAGTGAATCTACCTAAATCTGTGACTCAGAGGACTCCGTTTGAACATACATCTAGCCAAAAACAAGTAGCAAAAACTCAAGGAAGCCTTGGTTCAAATCCCCCTGGGCCACCTTCCCAAGTGAAACCTAAGCTTCAGCAAGTACCAACCTCTGGAGAAGCAGAAGAGTTCTAGTCTTTGTCCCACCACCAAAGCATTGCTAATCGTTCCCCCACTCTAGATTATTAATAGAAAAAACAAGAAATACAAGCTAGGGAAGCATTCCAAAACAACATTATACAAGTCCTCAAAAGAATGATCAGTAAAATAGTCCAAAGTGACTCAACATCAATAAGGTGGAGAAAGCTCCCTGCTTGTTTGTGAGCCCTTAGCAGCCTT
Source organism: Pinacopodium congolense (assembly GCA_028565735.1). Taxonomy (NCBI): domain Eukaryota; kingdom Viridiplantae; phylum Streptophyta; class Magnoliopsida; order Malpighiales; family Erythroxylaceae; genus Pinacopodium; species Pinacopodium congolense. The sequence goes on along the minus strand of JAOXYD010131161.1, from coordinate 2,208 downwards.
TGATAGTGCAGGAAACCCTATGACTTTTCCAACTATGTATGCTACTCTTCAAGGGAGAGCTCTTACAACCCTTAAACTCTCAACATTTTGCTTCTTCTTCTTTATCGTTTTCTGATTATGGGTTTTATTTATTTAAAGCTTGTTTGGATGCCACTTTCTTTTTTTTTTCAAAAGATAATGTCTCTCCTTTTTTAGTTTAGGCTAGTTAGTTTTTTCACTATACAGTGGTCTCCCCCTTTTTATCTTGTGCTCTGTACATCATTTTCTTATTCATAAAATTTTCTTTTCTATTTAACAAAAGTTGTGCAATAGGTCCAAACTTCTTCAACATGTTCGACATAATGCCCCAAGCCTTAAATCATCATTATAAACTTAATTGACATGTCTCCAAGTGTTTTAGCTTCTTTCCTTGCATATAGATCTACTATCATATTTTTAAGAGCTTCTTTAACATGTTTATCCCATAATTGTGTTATTAGACTACCAAGATTAAATAATAGATTTTTTACCTTAATATCACTTTGTTGAGCTTGTTTAAGTCTTCTCCTTACTGCATAATCTCTCTAACATGTCCTACTCATTTTACCTTAGTACTTATGATGCTTGATCTCTATAATTTGCCCCCTTATTAAAGGATTTGTCCTTAAATCAAGTTCTTGATCTATAAAATAAAAAGGACATAAATCAACAAAGTTGAAGGTCGTATGAACATTGTATTCATTTGGTGGATCTTATATGCACCACTTGAAATAGTCTAGCTTTATGCGAATCAGCAACGTTAAAGGTAGTAGGAACATTGTATTCACTTGGAAGATCGATATTGTATATACATTATTGTTGACTTATTCTACCACTTCAAATAGTCCATCTCCATGCTTTGGAAAGGTTCCTTTATAAAGTGTACTTAAACTCAATCATCATGTTTGAATATCACTTACTTTCGGGTATTCAAGTCTTTCTTTCTATGTTCTGCCTTGGCTTTTCACTAACTTAACTTTCTTCTTTCCATCCAAACTATCTCTTTAATCTAATGTTAATGGGACGAGTTCTAAAGGAGACAAAGGGTTAAGGCCATAAACAATTTCAAATGGTGAAAAACTAGAAGCATTATTTATAGTTTAATTGTAAGAATTCAATGAATAGCAAGGATTCTTCCCATGTTTTCAAGTTTATTCCAACTATAGCATGCTATAAAGAACCTAGAGTTTTATTTACCACTTCAATTTGAACATTTGAATGTAGATGACAAGTTATAGAGAACAAAAGTTTTTTTTTTTACTTAACTTGCCCTACAAAGTCATCAAAAAATAACTAAAAAATTTTGCATCACAACCAAAAAATTTTTTTAACTCCATTCAAAAAAACAATTTCATAAAAGAATAAATTCATTAATGTACATTGCATTAATGGTTCTATGACATGCAATAAAGTGTGTCCTTTTAGAGAACATAACAATAACTTCAAAAACTAAATCATGACCTTTCCTAGGCCTAGGTAAACCTAAAACAACGTCCGTTATACAGATCCTTAATATGTTCAAATCCTAATAATCTAGCATTTACAATGCTTAGCAAAGCATCTTTCCTAGATAATTCATTTGCTACAATGTTTTCCTTTCCTCGTTTATACTTAATAACATATGAAAATTTCTCTATGAATTTTATGCACTTTGCATGTCTTTTGTTAAGTTTGTGTGGTCCCTTTTTCTATTTCAATGATTCATGATCAATGATTGGGGTTGGTCACTTACAAAATTAGCTCAAATTAATCTAATTTTTCATGTGCAATTTAACAATTTAATTTGAGACCAACATTTGGCAAGCGTACCTGTCGAATTAAGTAATAAAATGGAGTATATTTAAGATTTTGAACATCGATCCCATGAGAAAGTTTATATGATGTAAGTACTAGGTTAATCGAATTATAATTATATAGATAACACTCAGCTTTATGATTTAAGAAATAAATAACTAAAATCTAATCTAAAAATCATAGAAAAATTCCAATCTAATGCAAAAGAGTCAGAGATTGTTTTCCTAAATTATTCAGTTAAGCTTTGGTAGTTGATGATTTAATTTATGGATCAGTGATATTTAATCTAGGGTCGTCTCTAATTCAAGGTAGCGTTATGGTTAAGACACTGACTTATCTCTATTGGTCCTATCTTGGGGTTTGGTTATGCCTCAGACTTAGGTAATAGGCTTAAAG
>JAOXYD010131150.1:0-10960 GCA_028565735.1 Pinacopodium congolense | reverse complement strand
ATTAAGCATAACAATTACTCAAAGCATAAAATAAATATAATTTAAATAACAATACTTTGATTAATTCAACATAACAACACTAATACACGCAATTAAGAGTTGAGAATGAACCAAATCACATCTCCATATGGTATTCTAACTCATAACTACATGATTACAGCTATTGGAACTTCAAACAACTTGGAAAAAACTCAAATTACAAAAGAAAGAAATGAAAAGCAACCTAAGACTACTATGATCTAAAAACTAAAGTGTTTTGATCTTAAAACTGATGCCTAAAACTTCTGAGAGAGGTCCCTTTACATAGGGATTGAGCAGCTGCAAATAGAGGAAGAAGACAAGTCACAAATGTTGAAGATTTATTTAAAAAATGACTGTTGTACGTTCATTAACGGCACCCTGTTCATCCTATAACAAGACCCTAGAAGGGTGCTGTTATAGGTTGACTTTTAATTTGACTTTTTACAAACTTCATCTTTTAAGTTCTATCCTGTAAAGTAAACATAATAACACATAAATGAAACATTTAATCACTAAGATAGGGTTACATTAACATCCAATAACATCCAAAAATACTATAAATTTAACCCCTAATAGTTTGATATTACATAAGTTTCAATTGTGTGAGTTTGAATTGAGGTTAAAAGAGTGATTTTTGAGAGCTGAGTTTTGAAATTAAAATTGTGAATTTTTGGTTTTGCATAAAGAATTACTCTTCACCTATTTAAAGAAAGATTTTAAGAGTTCCTCTTCATCCACTATTTAAAGAAGATTGTGTGAGTTACTTTTTATCCTTAAACAAGATATTAAAAGTTACTCTTCAACTTGTTTATGGAAAGAAAAATGATAAATTTTACTTTTCACCTCTTTTGTAAAAGGCAAGATTGTAAAGGTTGTTTTTCACCTCCTTTGTAAAAAGAAAAAGTTGTAAGGGTTACTCTTCACCATATGAAAGATTAGTATAGTAAAATTCTAATATTAACTATTGGGAGTGAATAGGCCTAAAGGATTTAACCGAACCATGATAAATCTTTCCATATTCTTCCTTAGTTTATCTCTTTATATTTATTCAATAGTGTTTGATTTATAATTGATTGAATTTGATTGGTATTTACATAAGCATTGACATATCTTATAAGTTAAATTTTGGTTTAGTGATTGTATATAGTTAAAAATGAATTAGGTAACTTGGGTTGTTTAGTTTAGAAGAAGATTTTTTAAACAACTAATTCACTCCATCTCTTGGGTGTCATTGGGCTTTTATGGACTTCTACACATGGGTTTATTTTCTTTTATTTTGGGTGTTTTGGGTTTCTAGGTACGTGTTTCAATTTTTCCAAGCCGTTAGCCTTGTCCTTCCTTCTTGATTTATTATCTCAATTATCTCGGCTTTCTTATTCACGTTTTAGTCCAGCCACTTTTCCATTTTCTAATGCTACTTCAAAAAAATTTCTAAGCATTTGGTAAGTCATCACAAATTACTATATAATAATACTTAACTAGACCTTACTATGTAGTAAATAGTAAGCTAGGGTTGAACCTCAAGGACCTAGGGGGTACTGTTATTTTAAATGTTGCAAAGAAAAAAAAACAAAAACAAAAACAAAAAACTCCCGAAGTGATGAAAGCTAAAATATGCCAAAATGCAACTAAGGCAATCAAGAGACAAACATAGAGTAAAGACTACTAACAATAATAACAAAATGGGCAAAAGGTATCACCTGGATTCCGAGATAAACAATAATCCTCGAATCTAGATAAAAGGTGCTCTACTTAAGGTGTTAGCCTATAGGTTTGAATAAGCTCTCAAATCCTCAAATCCTCTAACTTAGTAAATCTAACAAACTTTAGAAATGCCCTTATCGTCATTATAATATATAACAAGCTCTTTATATTTAATATTGAAGATGCATCTCTAGATTTAATAGTGAAGATTCATTAGGTACTAAGGAATGACTAACTTAAGCCACTAACACACAAGCTCAGAAAGTTTAACCTAAAGGTATGTGATCCTAGACTAGTTGGTTAAGTATCCTAACAAATCTAACTAACCTATTGCTACTTTTTGGAAATCGTCAAGGACAACTACGTATCATATGCTCAATCCTAGCATTCAAATTAGGAAATTACCTAAAGGGTAATAGACTCTAGAAGCAACTCCTAATTCATGTCACTTAGCCAAAGTCCCAAACTAATCTATCCTAAAAACACCAAATCAATTCAAACTTAATCACATTCTCACAATTAATCGCCCCATCATCCCTCCTATACCTTCAAGCCCTCATAAATTAGCCACACATATTTAAATTAACTAAAACAAAGATTAAACAAACATAATCCATACTTAATTAAATAAAACTAAGGCTAGAAAATTTAAAACACTAAAGGAAAAACACAATTCAACACTTAACATAAACTTAAGTTAACTATGCTATTAATTAATTAATTAATTAAAAATTAATTAAAAAAAACTCAAATTAATATTCTAAATAAAAATTTTAGCCTTTAACAATTGAATAAACATCAACATTAAGTGATTGAAATCATAAGAACATGCATGCATTCTAACTATCAAGCATAGACTAACTAAATACATTAAGCATAAATGCAAATCTATTAAATAATACTTCACACAACTTAATTTTTCACAAGGCAAACCTAAAAATATAAAAATCAAAGCTTGAACAAGTAGAATATAGGTTAGAAAATTGAAAATAAAAAAACTCCATTCAAACATATATAAACATAGTTCCATATAGTAATAAAAAATTAGACTATAAACTTATAAACAAATAATCCAAGTATTCTTGAAATTAAAACATTGATAATGACTAGGAAAACATTAAAATGGTGAGTTGAATCTTTAAGCATTTGGCAATATGTACCTAAAGCAATTGAAAATAAAAAGAAACAACTAAGTCTAATGAAGAATACAAATGAAGTAAGTGAACGGCTATAAAACCAAATGAAAAGCTAAGGAAACTCTTAAATCAAATTGCTAATGTCCACTAAGGAGAGCTTCCGAATGACGTGATGTTATCCCCACTAAAGAAGCTTGTTAACGTTAACGCCTTGAAAATGCCTCTCCTGGAAAGCAGGGATGCAAACAACCTCACAAGGAAAAGCTTAGAAGCTTTTTGTCCCCTCTCTATTTGTTCGTACTTTACTGAATTTCTCAAGATGGAAGCTTGCCCTCTTTTCGACTGTCTCTTTAGGAAAAGCTTCTTTAATTGTTCTTATCCTCTTAGGGTTATGTGTCTTCAAAGACAAGAAAGCTCCTCCTCTTTAAATGTGAATTCAACTGCTGTTTTGAGCTATGGAGAGCTCCCCTTTGAAACGTTCCATATGATGTCATTTCTTGCTATCGAGAGCTTTGTGTCTTCCATCTTAAAAGCTCTCTCTTTATTACCATTACTTATCTTGAATTAAATTTGTTGCTACTGTTTTGGAGAAGCAAATCACTTGCCCTCCCCTCTAAAAGTGAGTCACGCTTTATGCTGCTTTATAAAGCCATTTGATGCCATTTTGACAAGGAAAGCTTTTCCTCTTTAAATGTTTGATTGGCTACTGTTTTATAAGAGAATCACGTCATATGTGATGAACGTGACTTACTCTTTTCTTAATTTATAATTTGACTTTTTGCTCTTTTATTTTCCAAAATTCTTCCTTTCAACTTGCATTTGTATTCCACTATTAAATATGCATATAAATTCAATAGGAACACAAAATGAGTAATTAAACACAAAAAATAGGATTGAAATGACAATAAAATGCATATGAAAACTTAACATATTTCAATCCTATCAAATACCCCACACTTGAATTATTATTTGTCCTCAAGCAATCAAATGCAACCATTACATTCTATCAATTCGTTTTCAAAGAAACTAATTGCATGCAATCTTTCAAATTTTGGAAAAATCAATTATTAAGCTACTACACATATTATAATTGATTTTCATCAATATACATAAACAAAGTCAACTGAAGATACCATGGATCAAAGGTAAGGATAAAACCAAGATAGATTTTCCTTACAATGTCCACCCATTTCACTCAAGTGTTTAGGGTTTGGCAATTCACTCAAAGCTCCCATTAAGAGACTACACTACTATAGGCTTGCAAATACATCAATTCTGTTATATCTAGATTACATACTACTATGGATTAAAAGGACTTTAATTCATGATTATAATGGGGTTGGGTTTCAGGTGAGGTACAATGGTTAAGGGGGTGTCTCACAAGTGTTCACAAAGTACTAAGTGTGGAGGGACTACTAAATATGAATTCTGATATATACACATGAATACAATGAACAATTCATTACTTAATATTGCTACTTTATTTGATTCTTTCTTTTTTTTATTTGTATGATACTCCAGAAACAAGAAGACAATAGTAGAAAATTTATAAAAAAACATGAGTAGAAAACCATCTCAAATCATCTCAGAATAACATTTAAGTTCAAAATTCCTAAACTATAGACCAAATGCTCACTTAGTACTTCATTATATTTGTGATCAGGTAAGGTTAATGGGGTTTTGGGTTTTAAGGTGTTTAATTTCCAAAAAAAAAAAGGGTAAAGGCTTAAAAGGAGTGGTAATGAATAATGAATAAGATGGGTCATTTAAATCAAGTGGTTAAAAAAAGGAAGGCCTTAATCCTTTCCATATAACATGCATCTCGTAGCTTTAAATCGGTTTAATGTAAGTTCTGAAGGTAATCTTCCTAGAGGAGTATCACACACAATAAGAAAATGAAATAATTGGAATGTGTGCATGTAAGCTCAATGCATCACAGAAGTTTATACATGAAAATCTATCACGATTTCATACATTACTTAATCACTCAAGTATCAAATCTTTGACTAAGTTTATGCAACCATCTACTTCAATCAACCAATATGATTCACTTTCTACTCAAGCAACCTAATACAAATTCAAGCATATAACTCAGTCTCATTATAACTACTATGATATAATTTAAGGATTCAACATGCATCACAATAGTTTAAGGACAAAAGTGTAAAAAATGTTAAACTAACCCCACTCGCACACTTATAATAGACATTGTCATTAATATCCAAAAATAATAAAAGCACGTGTAAAAGAGATAGGAATAGAAGTACTCCCTAGATCGAAGAAACTGTATGGAGCTTGACAGTAAAAATTACAGCTTCTTTCTTGCCTTCCTACACATAATAAAAACCAAAGAAAACAAGTAAAACACTTAAAGTGAATAAATCACAACCTATATACCAAAGGAAGAAAAGCACATAAATAAAATGATACAAGTAAAACACTCAAATTGCAGCTACTTCCCAACAAATGTTTGTTTAAAATCATAAGCTTGACCCTTTTTTATTCATGCCTCAGACTGCATCAAAAGAAATCACGAATGCCATATATGAATAACACGAATGAGCGTGTGAACCACCTACATCCACCCTTACAACGACCTCACAATCAGCTTGATGCCACCTATTCTCAGAGATGTTGAACTTGATAATTCATCTCTTACACTTCATAGTCAATTCCTCCTTATCAACATCAATAATGGAATAAGGTGTCTTTAGAAATGGTCTTCCCAATAGAACAGAAGACTCATCATCTTACATGTCTACCACATAGAAGTCTGTAGGGAATACAAGATCCTGATCCTATACTAAGGCATCCTTAAAGACCCCCTTAGGGAAAACGTTAAAGTCATCGACCAAACACAAAAAGACACGAGATGCTTTTAAAGAACCTAACTTAAGAGATTGAAAAATAGATAATGACATTATATTAATAGAAGCTCCTAAATCTAGTATGCAATAATAAAAAACTCATGTTATTTATTATACAGGGTATAGAAAAGATACCATAATTGCCATGTTTGGGTGCTAGTCTTCTAAGTAGAATTACTGATACTTCTACCTTTACACTTGCCTTTGCCTCATCTTCCTTCTTCTTTGGCATGCTCCACTCCTTTACGAACTTCTCAATAGCTTAGAATGGAGGTCTAGCCACCTCTACATTGCAAAAAATTCCCAAGATTTCTAGCTCATTCTCCTTCTTCTCCTCTTGCCTCTTTTTCTCCACTTGCTTCGCATTCTTTGCTTACGTCTCCTCTAACTTCACTTGATCTTCTCTCCTTGCCAACCTATTAGGAAAAGGAGCTTAAACATGGTTAGATTAACATAAGTTGGACCACATAACTTAGAAGGAGGTTAATCGTCACTCCTTTCTTGCACTTCCTTCTTCTCTAATTCTTTCTTCCCTTCTCGTCAAGGACTCCTCACAAAGATAAAGAACACATTCTCTCTTAGATTATCCTTTGGTTGACTTGGAAGTCAATTAGAGATTATGGTGTCTGCTGGTTGGCTCATCTAGGTCTATAAATTCTTGATGCTACTCCTTGTCTCATGTTGAAACTGCAAAGTACTAATAGCTAAAATTTTCACAATTTTATCTAAAGACATGCCTGTAGTTTGCGGTGGTGGAGGTAAAGAAGATTGTGTTTACTGTTTGTGGAATTCAAGTGGAAGGTTGTATCCATGTTGCTGCTGCATGGCAAAAGGTTTGAAATTGGTGTCATTCCTTACTGCTTGCCTCCATATCGCAAATTCGGATGATCTTTTCACTCTGGATTATATGTAAGGGCGTAAGGATTATAGCCACATTGTTGACCCTAGAGTGCTCTGATAACATAAACATGCTGGTCATCCTGTCAAGTAGGACATGGATTAGTAGTGTGACCAGATAAAGAGCAAATTTTACATACCTTGACCTTTCCCTTTCCAACAATGGCTTATTCCACCAAAGATGTGAGGTTTGTGACGTGTTGTTCTAACCTCAAGATATCAACATCCTTACTTTTTGATGTAGAGGTTGGGATGTTATTCCTACTACCCTAATATTAAGAGTTGGATGCCATGGTTGCTATAAATCTCTTTGCCTCAATTGGTATCTAGTCAACTATCCCCCCTCCACCAGCTACATCTATCATATTCCTATTCATAGGCGTTAGTCCTTTATAAAAATATTAAACAAGAAATTGTTCGCTTATCTGGTGATTAGAACAACTGTTGCACAACTTCTTGAAATGTTCCCAGTACCCTTGAAGTGATTCTCTTCCTTCTTGTCTAATGTCACAACTCTCCTTGTGGATGTTTATAGCACTCAATTCCAAAAAGTACTTCTCGAGAAAGACTTACTACATTTGGTCCCAAGTGGGAACTAAACTAGCTAATAGATCATCGAGCTACTCCTTAGCTGCATCCATTAAGGCAAAACGAAAGGCTTTCAGCTTCAGCTGATTTACCATGAAACTAGTTGGCTTCATCCCTGAACGGTGATGTGGAACTCTTTAAGGAACTTATTTGGGTTGGTGATGTAGTTGGATCCTAGTGAACTATTATCCCTAAAACTTATAAAGATAGGCAAAGCACGTATTAGACCAATTCTAATTTCAAACTCAAGTTCATTGTCAGGATAATTAATGCAAAGAAGATCAGGGTTAAAAGTAGGAGCTGTAAGCTCTTTCAAAGTTCACTAGTACCACTCCATGGTGACTTCAATTTCCTCATCTTCTTTAGACTCTTTTAAGTTCTCTTCAACTTCCTTTCCGAATGACACTCTTAAGTATAGGAGTATGATGAATGTGCTTAAAATGTCAAAGTCTCGTATGACCTGCAATATGAGAAATCAAAAAAGGGTTAATGGGAGATAAAAGTGAGCCTTTATTCTCTGCAACGAATTTTTGAAACCTTATATGCTTAGGCGGGCTCTAGGACATGCAAAATAGAAAACAAGATGAGAAAGGTCAACAAATATAGAATAAAACAACTTAAAAAAATAGTAAGTAACAAACACTAGATCCTTGGTAACGATACCAAAAATTTGGTAAGTCGTCACAAACTACCAAATAATAATACTTAACTAGAACTTACTGTGTAGTAAATGATAAGTTAGGGTTAAACCTCAAGTAGTTAAAGGGTATTTCTATTTCAAATGTTACAAAGAAAAAAAACAAAAATAAAAAAACCCTTGAAGTGATGAAAGCTAAATTATGTTAAAATGAAAATAAGGTAATCAAGAGAGCAAAGCATGAAAAAGACTACTAACAATAATAAAGAAACGAGTGAAGGTATCATCAAGATTCTAAGATAATTATTAATCATCGAATCTAGATAAAATGTGCTCTAACCAAGATATTAGCCTATAAGTTTGAATAAGCTCTCAAATCTTCAGTTTCTCTAACTTATGTAAATCTAAAAAACTCTATAAATGCCCCTATCATCATTATAATCTAGAACAAGTTTTGTGTATTTAATAGTGAAGATCCATTAGGTACTAAGAAATGACTAACTTAAGCCACTAACACATTATCTCGGAAAGTGTAACCTAAAGGTATGAGAACCTAGACTAGTTGGTTGAGTATACTAACAAATCAAACTAACATATTACTACTTTTTGGAAATCGTCAAGGACAATTATGTATCACATGCTCAATCCTATCATTCAAATTAGGAAATTACCTAAAGGGTGATCAAGTTTAGAAGCAACTCTTAATTAATGTCATTTAACCAAATTCTTAAATTAACCTAACATAAAAGCACTAAATCAATTTGAAGTCAATTACATTCTTATAATTAATCACCCTACCATCCCTTCTATACCTTCAAGCCTTTAAGAATTTATCTACACATATTTAAATCAAGTAAAACAAAGATTAAACAAACATAATATAAGGCTGAAAATTTTAAAACACAATAAAAAACACAATTCAACACTTAAAATAACACAAAATTAAGTTAACTATGCTATTAATTAATTAACTAAAACCTAATTCAAAAAATCTCAAATTAATATTTTAAACCGAAATTTCAGCACTTATAAATTGAACAAACATCGACATTAAGTGATTGAAATCATAAGAACATGCATACATTCTAACTATCAAGCATAGACTAGCTAAAGACATTAAGAATAAATACAAACCTATTAAATAACAATTAACACAACTTAATATTTTACAAAGACAAACTTAAAAATATAAAAATCAAAGCTTAATCAAGTAGAATATAGGCTGGAAATTTTAAAATAAAAAACTCTATTCAAACATGTATATACAAAATTCCATACAATAATAAGAAATTAAATTATAGACTTATAAACAAACAACCTAAGTATTCTTGAAAGTAAAACATTGATAATGACTAGGAAAATATTAAAATGGTGAGCTGAATCTTTAAGCATTTGACAATATGTACCTAAAGCAATTGAAAATAAAAAAAAAACAACCAAGTCTAATAAAGAATATGAATGGAGTAAGTAAACAATTGTTAAACCAAATGAAAAAGCCAAGGAAACTCTAAAATCACGTTGCTAATGTCCAGTAAGGAGAGCTTCCAAATGATGTGATGTTGTCACCTCCAAAGAAGCTTGTTAACATCCACTTCTTGCAAAACTTCAAGTTCTGGTGCCTCTTTTGAAATGCAAGGATGCAAACGGCCCCATAAGGAAAAGCTTGGAAGCTTTTTGTCCCCTCTCCATTTGTTAGTTCTCTACCGAATTTCTTAAGATGGAAGCTCCTTAATTCTTTTGCTCTCTTTTCTGCTACCTCTATAAGAAAAGCTTCTTTAATTGTTCTTGTCCTCCTAGGGTTATGTGTCTTCAAAGATAAGAAAATTCCTCCTTTTGAAATGTGAATTCAACTGTCGTTTTAAGCTATGGAGAGCTCCTCCTTAAAACGTTCCATGTGATGTTGTTTCTTGCTATAAAGAGCTTTATGTGTTCCATCTTGAAAGCTCTCTCTTTGTTTACATTTCTTGTCTTGAACTAAATTTGCTACTGCTGTTTTAGAGAAGCAAATCACTTGTCCTCCCCTCCAAGAGTAAGTCACATTTTATGCTCTTCTTTAAAGCCATTTGATGCTATTTGAACAAGGAAAGCTCTTCCTCTTTAAACGTTTGATTGGCTGTCGTTTTACAAGAGCATTACGTGTTGCCATTTCAAGAGAGCAAGTCACATGTGATGAATGTGGCTTACTCTTTTCTTAATTTATAATTTGACTTTTTACTTTTTTCTTTTCTAAACTTGGTCCTTTCAACTTGCATTTATATTCCATCATTAAATCTGCATATAAATTTAATAGGAACACAAAACGAGTAATTAAACATAAAAAATAGGATTGAAATGACAATAAAATACATATGAAAGCTTAATATATTTCGATCCTATCAACATTTGGTTCAAAATTTGGATGGATATAATGAGACATTAAATAAAGAAACATGAAAAGATAGTATATGCAGTATAAGTGATCTTATTACAATGTGAGTGATCTTCTCTAGGACAAATTCAATGTTTGTGAACTTACTAGCATTATGATGCAAAATTTCTAATGATAGACATTGTAAAATTGATAGAAAAAGATTTATATTTTCAACTTCAATTGAATAGGTTTTTATTTTTTATTACAAATTTTAACCAAACATAATTTTATTTTTCAATTAAAAAGAAACCAAAACATGAAACAAAAACAAAAACCACAAAAATTAAGTAAAACCAAATGGTCCTTAAATATTAATCTATTGCTATAGACTAATACATCTCATTCTCAATCAACTCATAAACACATGTAGATTATAAAAAACTTTTCACGCTTTTCCTTTGATTGTAGTGTATTCGTACATGAATATTTTGTTGGTTTATATTTAATATGTATTTAATTAAATGCATTTTTATCTTATATATTTGTTTAATTAATTTATTTATAAGATAAAATTAATCAAATTATCATATTTTCATTTAAAATTATGATGAAGTCATAAATTATGATATTTGTATTATATTTATGTGATCTCTTTAATGGTTTGTAGTCAGTGCTTTATTAAGAATAGATATTCAATAAATGAAAATTTTATTAGAATGTTATATTTCTTCTTTATAAAAGAAGTAATTGATCTTATAAA
>JAOXYD010131139.1:0-10961 GCA_028565735.1 Pinacopodium congolense | reverse complement strand
AGGTTCCACCTTATTTTGATGATGACAAAACACTTTTATTACTAATGTTTTTGTTTAAGTGTATTGTAAGGATAGGTTTTTCGGAATGAAGATGATGTTCAAATAACCTGGAATGGCTACATGAAACAAAGCAAAGTTATTGATTCAAGTATGAGGTGTTGATGCTTAAATAAGATCGGTCAATCGAAGACTCAAGATCGGTTGTCCAAATGAAGGTATATTAAAATTGTTCAACCTAATGAAGCAAGAATGGATATCAGTTGATCACATCCAAGTACTGGTTGATCAAATGAGCAAAAACAAAAGGCTAGGCGATTGAATGTCAGCTATCGGTTGATTAAATGTGAAGATTACATAGAAAAAGACCAAGAACGGTCATATTTTGTAACGATAATAAGCCTTAATGAAGAATATAAATGTTAGATATATCATACAATGGCTAATTGATCCTAATTAGCCCTATAAATTAGTGGGTTAACAAGAAAGAAAACATTAATGAGCTACATTGAGATAGTCTAAGTTATCTTATGTATTGAGATGTCTTTTTGAGCCCATTATTATTTTTGTGTAAACTAAAGTCTTATAAGGCTTATTATTATGATAACTTTGAGCATTGCGTCCTTTTTATTTACTAAGGTCTTGTACTCATGAGGTTATTCTTGAGCCTTGAAAACGAACGTGACAAGGTTATTGTTGAGCCTTATAAAAAGAAAAAGAGAGAGTTATCCTTAAGCCTCAAAAGTAGTTTGTAAGTTTTAATATTGCAATTTTCATTTATAATTTCTTCTTTTTTATTCAATATTAAAAAATTATTTAATCTTATTTGTGCATTTCAATATATTTTTTTAACTTTTAAAATTTAGTTAAAGTGATTTTATGAGCAGCATTAAATTTTTATCACCTAATTCCCCCCCTCTTAGATGTCATATAAGACTAATAGATCTCTCATAACTTGTTTTAGGATTTAGGATTAGAGATCACTAAGCCTGTTAGGGCCAGAATTTAACTAGTGGATCAATAAAATATCCTAGGAGTACAGTTCAGAACGTGCTAGTGAAGGTTAATAAATTTATATTTCCTGTTGATTTTATCATCTTAAATATGGAAGAGAAGATGAAATTCCTTTGAAGTAGGCGATTTCTAGTAAAAAAACTTCAATAAATGTGCAAGAAAAGAAATTCATCCTTAGAATTAAGGATGAATCAATTAATTTCACAAATTCTAAAACATTAAAGTCATCTTCTAATGAAAAAGAAAAATTTTCTTCTTTGGATGTGTCTAATGTAATAACTTTAAATGTTGTGCAGTAGAATGCAACACATGATTCATCAGAGTTTGAATTGATTATAAAGTTAAGCTATGAGCATAAAGGAGTAAAGAAGAGGGTGTTATGCTATGAGCATAAGGGAGTAAAGAAGAGGTCCACTCTTTAACTAAGGAAGTTTGATGAATGAAGGAAAGAAGTTTGCAAGGATTTTAAAAGCTGCAAAGGGAGGGCCAAAAAAAAAAAAAAAGCACGCTAAGAGAAAGAAATTTGAAAAAGGATGAGTTCATTAAGGTCTTCGAACTTATGACATTTAAAAACCTCTTTTTAAGAGGTAAATCAAAGTTTATTTTATCTTTTTTATTTGTTTTTTCATTTGATTTCAAGAACTTGATTCATTTAAGGTTAAAGTTTAGCATGATTCATTTGATTACACTTGAATTTAAGTTTGTGCTTATTTTTCCTTGAAGTTCTTAAAATTTTGGTTGCTAAGTTGTTTCATTTATGATTGATTTTATTTAAAAATAAATTCCAAAGGCTTTGGAACACAAACTGATGGAAAAAATGTAAAATTTTATAAATGGGTAGTGTGATCGAAGGCCTGTGTCATAGTCGTAACATAGTCATGGGGTTTGGTCTTGGCCTTCACTTCCATATTCTAGAAGAAAAAATATGTTTGTTATAAAAACATGCTTAATCTATCAAGACCTTTACTTCTATATACTAGGTTGAATCACAAAGATAAGTATTACTAATTCCTTAGTTTATATGTATAATATTGATGATTTTAGAGATATAAAGATATGAGTAGATAACCTTATCTAATAAGGATAGTTAGTTAATTCTTTTCTATTAGGGAAAGAACTATATGGAGTAGGTGTTGATATTTAGAGTGTGTAAGAGAGATATGGTTTGAATTGTAGAAAAAACATTAGGGCTACCCTACGTTTACCCATATTCTGGGTGAGTAATATGATAATAAGCGGGGATCTAAAAAAGGGTTAATGCCATATCAAAAAGCACATATGAAATATCTTTGTAACTGTAAATATAGTAGATTGTTTTAGAGCAAAAAATAAATGAAAAGAGGAGCTAGTCATTTTCTAGCTTGTATTTTAGAAACAGTCATTATGAATTTATGGATGCATCAAGATCTTCCTATAGGATGAATGTGCATGTGTCCAAGAAGAGACATAATTTCTTTACAAATGCATAACATCAAAGTGATGCATATATGCCATATAAAAGTGAATCTAGGCCTACTTCTTTGTATGCTCCTCATGCTCACATATCTGCTTTTAGAAAAGTTTACCATGCTCAATCTAGAACTTTAAACATCTCTCATGCATATTCTAGGAAAGAATTTCATCAAGGAAGGTTGTTTAGATATAGAAATACTTATATGGATTGTAAGCCCTAATGGAACTCAAAAGGAAGGAGGGAGGATGAATTGAGTGATTGAAATTTTCTTGACTAATTAAATTTGCCACCTAAGCCAATTTAATTTAATATAATATGCAAATGTGTATGCCAATTTAAGAACAATTAACTTGATAACTATATCACATAACAAGCAATAAGAAAAGAGTAAAGGGAAGAGAAAGACATAAAGTTTTAAAGAAGTTCACCTACCATAAAGAAAGATTACATCTCCTCTCCAAATACTTATTGGATATTTGTTTTACTCACAACTCAAAAACAAATATATTCTTCTTCTAGAATGAAGAGTAACCCTTTCAAAACGAATCTTTTAAGCTAAATAGGAGCCTTTAGAAGTTAAATATTTTTGAGGCAAAGAGGAGCCTTTACAAGATACAATCTTCTTTTTTAAGGTGAAATGAAACCTTTTGACAAATCTTTATATGGAAAAGAGGGGCCTTGATACACTTAACCAACTTAACAATTTAGTAATTAACCAACCTAACAATCTAGTAATCCCCTTTACAAGAAACCAAATGCACTTAAAGATGTGTTTCACTTAAAGCTCAATTAAACAAAGCCTCTAACACTTTCACAATTGATATGAATGATCAATAACAATCTTTAAAGCTTAAACAAACTTAATATGATAGATTTTATGTACTAAAAATGTGTATGAATGATGAATGAAAATCTAAAAAATCAAATAAAACAAATCGAGAAAATTTTGATAGATATGAATATAATTGATTCCAAACAAATAAATAAGCCTATAAAAATTCACTTAAATGATCAATGATACTCTTGGGGACTTAAATAAAAAGGCATTTTAAAAACAATCTATTTGGATTTGAATGTTCAAATATACAAATGAATGTTATAGAATGCAAAACTAGACAATTTTGAGCAACCTGTGAACTTAGAGCCTAAACAGAAAGTATAAGTGCCTAAAAATCAATCCAAAAGCACCTTGACAATCTTGATACCTGAAAAAGATAAGCACAACAAATTTAACACTCAGAAACTGATCTAGATAGTCAAAATTGAGATTAGCAAAAGAATAAACAAAATTAGAGACATTTTTGGTTTATTTTGAAAACAAGTTTAAAACATATGAAATAAACTTCCAAAACTTTGAAAAAAATAAAAAAAAACTTTGGGATGCTTAAGTAAACAGAAAACAATAATTTCACAATTTTAGAAACATATTAAAATAATAAAATCACATTTAAATTAAGAATAGAGAAATATGAGATAGTTTTGGTGTATCTGGAAAAACAAGCTTATAAAATAAGAAATAATCTTCCAAAAATTATAAATAAATATTAAACACATTATAGGACACTTGAGTAAATAAAAAAATAATTTCAAAATTTTAAAAGCAGAATAAAATAACAAAAATTAGATTTAAAGTAAGAATAGAGAAATCTAAGACAACTTTAGTGTATCTAGAAAAACAAGCTTAAAGTATATGAAATAATCTTCCAAAAATTTGAAAAAAAAAATAAAAACACTTTAGGACACTTGAGTAAATATAAAACAATATAAGTAGGTTAAGGTTGAGAGGGAAGAAATTAAACCAAAATAGTGAGGAAAGGAGGCAAATAGTGAAGAAGGAGGCAGCTTAAGGTTTGGACGATTTTTATCTTTCAATTTTGTTTCTATGGCTTTTCAAAATACTAAAAGTGTTTACAGATGTTGTGTATAAGGTGAGGAATGGTTTAGAGACATTTAATGGCAGCCCTAGCTTTTTAGAAGCCAAAGATAGATTTTTAATCCCAAAAAGGAAATAAAGAGCTGTTATGACAACTTTTAATAATCTGTATTCTTAGAGCTTCAATCAATATTTTAAATGTGTAAAAAATTGAAATAAAATTCTAGTACACTCTTTAGACCTTATAAAAAATTTGTATGATGATTTTGAATCAATAACAAATGATTTGAGTACTAAGAAATCATATTGAATGATGATAATTCAAATTTATATAGATTTGAGGTATGTTAACAAAAGAGCTTCAACCAAACGAATTTCAACTTTAAAATTGCAAAAAAATGCCTAAAACAATTCTTAACTATCCAAAATTTGAATAAGACTTCAAAAAAGATTTAAAATATAATTTGAGACCATATAAATAATCAAAATAATTCAAAGACTATGTCATATAACTTTATGCAATTTTTAAAAACAACATGCAATGCATGACCAAAATTGAGCCCCTAAATTAATTAGACAATAAGTAAAACCTACAAACATATTCAGAACAAACTAACTAAGGCTTTGGAGCTTCCATATCTCTTGTTCTTCATTTAATCCCATTTTGTTCCTTCAAGCTTCAAGCTTTCCAAAACAAATCATCTTGAAATATACCTATCTTTAAATTTTACATCACAAACTTATGTTTTTAGTAAGAATATTGGTTTTTTTTCATCAAAACTAAGATTGGAAGCTCCCTTGGTTGAACATGTATAATATGAGGTCTCATTATTATTTTTATGATGCATCTAGGGGCTATAATGGATTTAGATCTATGTATGAACATAAAAATGCATATAGAAGTCACGCATCTTTTTTTTGTCAATATTATGGGTGTTTTGGTCATGTTGAGCATTTTTTTTGCTATGATAGATGTAGGAATGAAAATGTTTCGTTAGATGATCGTGCATGTATACAACTAACCATTAAGAACCCAAGATGACGTCGGTACTAGAAATTCATTGATCTTGATTTGTTGGTTTTTCAAAGATATCTCTAATAAAGAAAGAAAGAAGAAAATCACTATCATTATTAAACTAAGGAGGTGTATAAATTAAGAGAAGAAGTTATTGATAAGAAAAAAAAGGAGGTATGCCTTGATCTTGTCTATAATTCAATGAACTTGTGTGATTACTTATGTTTTGGATGTTAAAAATGATTTGAATGATATTTTATTATTTCAATGCTTAAATGTCATGCTTAGGTGGATAATAACAATTTTCGTTCATCATTATTGTTTATAATTGATGATTGATATTTTTGATAAATTTGAAATGATTAATTGAATTTCTTTAAGTCTTCACATGTTTTCATATTAGAAATCGTGGTTAGGAATGCATGACTATGGCTACTAAGTTTCTTGATGCAATTAAGTGTTGTTTAATTGTTTATTAGCTTTATGAATGACATTCCTACATGAATAGATTTTGCATGATTAGAAAAATAAAAAATTGTGTGTGTCTTGTTAAATGTTTGATGCTTCATGTTACAAAAGTATTTCGCAGACAATTTATCAATCATTACTAGATGTTGAATTTTTTTAAGGAAGCATGAAGAAATTTTTGGAAATATTTGGATGATAGGCATTGATCATGATTTTTGAATTATTTTGAGTACATTAATCCATCTCATGTTTTTAAAATTTGCATATTTGAAAATTTGCTTTTATTAAGGGAGAGCATTATGATTTTTATAAAATTGTATGATGCTTATGATCTTGATGAATTGCGTCCATACATTGATTTTATGAAAATTTAGAAAAGTTCATAATAAATTTTTTAAGTGTTAAGATCCCCGAAGGCATGTTTTGGAAATGATCATGACATGCCATTTTGAGGTTGTATAATTCTTGTTGATGTTTTGGGCATGCCATTGGGAATTTGAATTCTTGTATAAGTTGATAAAGTTTGATGCCATTAAACATGAAAAATTAATGATGTTGGATTATTTTTTACTTAGGGGGATTATGAATTTCTTAAAAATGCATGAACTTTGTTAAAAGTGCATGATTTTCAAAGTATGCAGAAATTTATACCATTTAAGTTTTTTTAAAAATAAAAATTGAAGTTATAAATGAAGTTTAATATTTTTATTGCACTTTCCATCAATGATAAAAATTTTGGTATTGGAACATTATGGATATACTTAGGAGAAGCATGATATTTGATTGTTGAATTGCATTTTTTTATTATTGAGTTAATTGATTTTTTTTTCAAAATTCAATCTAGTTAAATTTGTACAGTATGTTTTAAATAAGTAGGGGAGTAATGCATGTTTCTAGAATTCTTTATGAAAGGTAAAGTTTTAAATGATATTGTTGAACTATTGCATTTGATGTGCGTTTGACATCTTTATCCATTTCATGTGTTTACTTCTTATTGTATAAGTTTTAAATTGTGACAACGTATGAAGTTAAGATATGAATTTAAGGTTTATATTTGAAATTATTTTATGTTAGATTATGTTTAACTTAGGGAAAGTTGAATTGAATTTGTGAATGGTATTTTTAATGTGTAGCCATGACTCTCTTCGTGTGTTTTATATCTTGTTATGTGAAGTTTGATTTTTTTTAAAAATGGGTAATGCATGGTTTTAAGGGAGTCGTAGAAAGTTTTCAAAAATTATGAAATCTTTAATTTGATTAAAATTTGAAATTTTTGAATTTTTAGAATTTGTAGAAATTGTTGCATAATTTTGATGAACTTGGAGGGAGTTAGTCAAAAATGAAAATATGATGATTTTGTGATAAAAAGATGATGTTTTTTAAACGAATGAGGAATTGTAAAAATGATATTGGTTTTAGAATCCTTAAGTGATTTGTTTATGGTATTAACACGTGTATGATGATGTAGTAATAAGTGAAGTTGAATGCCTTTGGAATATTTTTGAATTTGTTACATAGTTGATTTGCTGTGGGAAGTATCTCTTTTGGATTCAATAAGTGATGTTTGATGTGTTGATATGTTGCTAGTACTTGTTGGTTATGCTATTTGATGGTATATTGTTTTATTATGATCAACAATTGGTATTATGATGGATCTATTTTATTATGATTAGTATAAATAGGTCCTTTTTTAGCAATTTATGTCAATAATTGGTATAAGTTGTCTTAGCTTTTAAAGATGGATTTATTGTAAGTGGTGTCAAAAATTGGTACCAAGTCTTGTATTACCAATTGGTATAGATAAGACTTACTAATCACTTTTTGACAATAATTAATGTTATTTGTTTATGAAAATGGGATTTAGAAAATTTTGGAAATGAGACCTTGGTTAAAGATCACTTTGAGTTTTTATAATGTTACTACTACAAATAATACTACACCCTTGATCGGGAAATATCGAGTGCTTGTTGAACTTTGTGAATTGCGTGAAAGTAGAGGTTTAAAATAAGTTCTTTCAAAGTTGACTATTTATCCCTCTGTTAGAGGTGTTCTAGAAATGTTTGCAATTGAATAAATAGCTCTACGAACAGGGATCATATTCATGCTGGTACCATAGTACTTAAACTTGAAGGTGAAAGATAAATCACTTTTGGCTTTATTGATTTACTTTTGAGTTTGTTATATTGTCATGTTGCAAAAAAATTTTCAAATGATGTTTGAAATTGTGTCCTTAAGAAAGCTTTTTTTTTTATATATAGGATGAGAAGATGTTTGATTCTTTTAATAACAAACTTTGTATATCGGTATTGGAGTGTTATACCCTTTTTTATGTACTTTTTGATGATTACAAAAGGTGGAAAAAAATGAGGTGTGATATTAATAAGGGTTAGAAAATTTTTTTGGAAGTGTATATGGTTTGTATGTATATTTTTATTATTGTATATTTCAAATATCAAATAATTTTGTCATCATAAAAAAGAGGGAGATTGGTGAACTAAGGGATGTCACATTTTTTGTTTTTTATGATGCCAAAAAAGTTTTAATAATGTATTTGTAGATTTTCATATGTTTAAGATAGTTTTAGAGGAAAGCTATTATGAAGATGCATGTATATTGAGAGTTTTAAAAAACACAATTTTAAAGTGTTTAGACAACTTGAAGATAGATAGATGAAGACTAAGATGGAAGAGGAGGATCGAAGTTGATTTTGAAGATAAAGATGGAAGAAGATCAATTTTACGACAATATTTTTGGTACATTATGCGAACGAGTTTTTATGTCTCTTCTTGGCCTTACTATAGTATCTAAGGGCTCACATAATGCATATTAGATTCATATTTAGTGATTTGCATATATGACGTAAAATAAAGAGGATTTCTATGTGATTTTTGAGTGTGAATATTCTCTTGATAGATTAAATTGGTTTTGGTGTTAAATTGATCAGGGTATATGTGAATGAATGGGTGATTAAGTTAAATGGTTAGTGATTGTGTGAATTGAATATTTATAAGACTTTTAATTAGTGTGAATTGATTAATGAATGTGATAAATGAAGTGCTAAGTTAATGTGGTAATGTGTATGATTAAGTAAAAGGATGAAGTTGAAATTAGTAAGTTAAGTTATTAAGGAAAGTTGGTAAATTAGATGAATACGATTAAGTTGTATAATTATGATAAATTGAGTGAAATAAGTGGTAAGAAAAAGTTTTGGAATGATTGGAATTATTTTGGAAGTGTATGAATGAGTTAAAGGGTTAACTTAGATTGATTTGGGTATGAAAAATGTCATGGAAACTAGTCCAAAAAGTGGACTAGTCGACTAGTTTAGTCCCTGTTGTCCTTGGAACCCCAGATTGTAGGTGGGAGCCAAATGATTCTTCCTTTGCTATTGTCCTTGGAACCCTCCATTTGCATTAACTTGGTGTTCATCCTGCAAAGAAGGACATGCATCTATAGTATAATTAACTAATGCATAAATACCACATATCTTAGTGGGTCCCTTGCCTATCACTGCTTGTTGCACTAAGGAGGTCAAGTTAGTTACTTGCTGCTCCCACTTGGAAATGGATACCTCTTTCAACTATTTTTTTTAGGAGGAAGCAGAGTTGCAGTTCCACCAATACTGAGAGTTGGCCGCCATCATTGCTATCAAATTCTTTCCATACTTTAAGGTTCTATCAACCAAAGCTCCACCACTAGTGGTATCGATCATAGTCCTGTCCAAAAGTAACAAACCCTCATGAAATATTGAATTAATAACTTTTCACTTATCTAATTTTTTGGATAGTTATTGTAGAGCTCCTTGAAGCACTCCTAATACTTACACAGTGACTCCTCTATATCCTACTCGATATCATAGATCTCCTTCCTTATGTTGGAGGCTTTTGAATTAAGGAAGTACTTCTTTAAGAATGCCTACTACATTTGCTCCCAGGTGTTGATTGATCTGGTAGGCAAATCGTAAAGCCACTCCTTAGTTGCATCTGTTAAGGTAAAGGGAAATACCTTAAGCTTGAGTTGCTCCATTATCACTCCCGCTGGCTTCATACTTAAACATGTAATGTGGAGATCCTTCAAGAACTTTTTAGGGTTGATAATGTAGTGTGATCCTAATGAGCTAATTTCTTGAAAACCTATAAAAATAGGCAATGCATGTATCAGTATAGATTTAATCTTAATCTTTGGTTCATCATCTGGATAATTAATACAAAGTAAATTAACATTGAAAGTAGGGGCTACAAGATCCTTTAAAGTGCACTGATGAAACTCCATGATCTCTTCTACTTCTTCTATCTCTGTAGACTCTTCTGAACTCTCATCGACTTCTTCTTCAAAACATAAGGAACTACCGCTCTTAGGAAGATGTGCATGGCTTGCCTGCTCTCTCTTATTAAATCTGGTACTACCTGCAATAAGAGAAAAAGAGAAAGGATCAAGTGGAAAAATTAGTGAACCTCAGTTTTGCTCTGCAAATTTCCACAAATGAATGTGTTTTAAGAAACTGTGGGATATGCAAAACTAATGGAAGAGCAATAAAGATCAGTAAAAAAAAGACAACACAGGAAAGAACAAAAAACACACATCAACTCCCTGCAATAGTATAAAAATTTTGATATCTTATCACCATCTATTAAATAATAATACCTAATTAACCTCACAATATAGTAGATGGAAAGTTAGGGTTGAACCATAAGTAGCTAGAATGTTACTGCTATTTCAAATATTGCAAAGAAAAATAAAATAAAAACCTTTGAAGCAATGGAAGTAAACTAAGTTAAGATAAATGTAATTATGAAGACAAATGCAGAGTAAAATACGAAAGGACTATTAACAATATTGAAGAAGACGGCTAAAGGTATCCTTGGGATTTTGGGACAACTATTGATCCTCCAATTTAGATGAAAAGAGCTTTAACTAAGGTGCTAGCTCATGGATTTAAACAAGCTTTAAAATCCTAAGTTCCTTGTAATTAGGTAAATATAATAAGTTTTAGAAATACCCCTATCTCTACTATAACATAGAATAAGCTCTTTAAATTTAGTAGTGGAAAAACATTAGGTTTCAGGGATCGTCTAACTTAGGCCACCAACTTGCAAGTTCAGAAAGTGTAACCAAAAGGTACGAGACCCTAGATTAGTTAG
>JAOXYD010131128.1:0-10961 GCA_028565735.1 Pinacopodium congolense | reverse complement strand
TGAAAAATGGAAGCGAGCTTTGAATGAGGAGATAAAGGCATTAGGAAGAAACAAAACATAGGAATTAGTGAAGTTACTTACAAGAAAGAAGCCAGTGGGTTGTAAGTGGGCTGATAAATTTTGTATTTTATTGTAATATAATAAGATTTACAATATGTTTCCTCACATCATTATGTTAAATGTATAATTTATTATAGGGATATGCAGATATGTGGGTATTACGGGTATTATATTAAAAATATAAGGGCAAAAGAGACTAAAAAATAAATTCATTAATTGATTTGAAACATCTACTCGAAAAAGCCATTTTAGAGGCTTTTTTAAGAATCTCTAAAGTTGGACTTATTAAAAAGATGTATTTTAACTGTCTAAAAAGTCACATCTATTAAAGAAGTGCTTTTTAATTCTATACCTAAACACCCATTAAAAAAAAAAGCTTTTGTGATGGAGAAAAGAGCTTATCGAACTCCCAAAAGTCCATCCAAACAGGTACTTAGTAGGAGATTTCAAGGAGCTTAGATAGGAGAGTTCAATACAAAAATATTATACCAGGTTTTGTTAAATATTCTAAGAAATTGCACCCTCTGAAGAATACTTAATTAGATTTTTTTGTGTTATTAAAGGCATTGAAACAAAAAATAGAGGCTATCGTGAGGTTGCCGGAATCTTGTCGGCTTCAACAAGCTTACTCACTAGTTAAGAAATAAGAGACAGTGCTGGTAGTTCATAATAGAACATTGGCTCTTAGAGGCAATGACAAAACTTCGAGTCCTATAATGAATAATAGTATCAATGCCAAAGGAGTTCTCCAAATAATGCCGGGAGTGAGATCACAGCCAGATAGAGGTCTGTTACTGATACTTGAGACACAAGGATCAATAACTTTCATTTACCATAACAAAGCTCCTAGCACATATAAAACAATAAGTAGTAAAGAGTTTAATGAAAGGAGGATGAAGGGATTGTGCTTCTGGTGTGATAAACACTATACCTTTAGACACTAAGTGTAGGAAACAAAACTTTTAATTATTTATGGTGGAAAAGGATAACAATAGAGATAAGGTGACATAAGTGATGAAAGGAACTGAGGAAGCTCAAGAAACACTTACTGCTTCTTTCCAAGTCATGATGAAAGAGTAAAAGCAGATGCATGATATCATCAAAAGAAACCAATACAGGTGTTGATTGACAATGGAAGTATCCACAACTTATTAGATGTGGTAGTAGTGAAGAGAAACAAGGGCGGGTTGGAGTCCATTCTAGCTATGTAGGTCATTATGGGTGGAGGACTTAATTTGAATTGTCATCAATGTTATATAGGTTTCAGGTGCAAGATACAAAGAGTGTCATTCATAATTGAAGCCTAGGCTATTTCTTTGGAGAGTTGTGATTTGATATTAGGAGTATAATGGGTAGTGACATTAAATAATATGTTGTGTAATTCAAAAATAAGAACCATGAAGTTTAGATGGAAAACCAGCTTGTGACTTTGTTCGAGAACTAAGTACGAAGTTAAAAATGGTTTCCAACATGGGATTGAATAAGATGTTCAAAGGATCCAGGGTAGGAGGATTGTATGTGATGCAATATACTTACCCTTTAGAGTACCAAATGCTGTAAATGGTTATAGAAAAACATAACCAGTTCTTTAATGAGTTTAATGGGATGTTAGCAAAATTTGACATGTTGTTTCAAGAGCACTAACAATTGCCACCCCATAAAGCACATGATCATAGGATCAAAATTAAGGAGGATATAGACTCAATCAACGTCAAACCTTATAGATATTTAGGAGAGTAAAAAGATGTTATAGAGAAGGTAGTGAGGGACCTATTACAACAAAGGTTCATAAGGCATAGGCTTAGCCCTTATGTATCGCCAATAAAGTTAGTAAAGAAATAAAGAAAACTCTTGAAGGATGTATGGATTATAGGAAGCTTAATAGACATACGATGGAGGACAAGTTTCCAACCCCTTAAATAGGAGAACTACTAGTTGAGTTACACGACTCCAAATAGATTTCAAGTTAAATTTGAGATATAGTTACCACCAAATTAGAATGTATGAAAACGATGTGGCCAAAACAACCTTTAGAATTCTTAAGGGACCCTAAGAATTTCTAGTTTAACCAATGCTCCTTCAAACTTCCAAAACTTAATGAATGACATATTCAAGCCTTTCTTAAGAAAATTTGTCTTGGTTTTTTTTTTTATAACATCCTTATTTATAATAGTTTTTTCAACTAGCATTGGAGTCATCTTAAGGGAGCCATGGGAATCATTCAAACTCATTAGTTATTACCCAGAGGAAGCAAGTGTGTGTTTGGAGCTAGACAAAGTAAGTATTTATGATATTTCATTTCAGAAAGAGGTGTGGCTATAGATGAAACGAAAATACAAAAAATTCAAGACTAGCCAACACTATGATCCCTTAAAGAATTATGAGGTTTTTGGAACTCATTAGCTACCACAAGAGATTTATTAGGAACAATGCTAATTTGGCCAGACCTTTGACCGAAAAAACTAAAAAAAATAAAATCAATCAATGAATGGAAATAGGAAGAAATACAGTAATAAGCTTTTGAGCAGTTTAAGGAAGCCTTCATGACCACCTGTATTTTAGCTATACTAGACTTTTCTCAACTATTTTCCATTGAGGCAAATGCTTATGGAATGAGAATTAGCATTATTATTTAATAAGGAAGACACCTTATAGTATATATGAGCAAAACCTTAGCCACTAAACACTTGGACCTTTTGACTTATAAGGAGTCCTTAGCCATCATTAAGGCTATCAAGTAATGGTATCAATATCTCAGTAGCATATAATTTAATGTCCATACGAACCATAAAAGCCTTAAGTACCTATTAGAGTAGAGAATTTCCACTCCATCTCAGCAAACTTAGTTACAGAAGCTCTTTGGACATGACCTTAAATTGGTGTGTAGGAGTGGTATGGAGAAAAAATCTATAGATGCCCTAATATAGGTGACAAGCACTAAGTTGCTCACTCTAACAGTGTCTTAAGTTCACATGCAATTATTAGATGAAACAAAAAATTGTTAGATGAATGATGCAAAAATCCAAGATATCATTAAGAGATTAAAGTTAGGGGAGTTGAATTCCAATAGCTATGAGTAGAGAGATGAATTATTAAGGTGGAAGGGAAGATTGGTCATAGGTTTTGATAAGGACTTGTGTAAGAAGTTAGTTTCTTTAAGTTGTAATGAACCTTATAGAGGACATTCAAGGGTTACTGCAATTGTTAAAAAAACATAGAATGTGTTTTATTGGAAAGGATTGGACAAGGATGTAAGGAACTATATTAAGAATTTCTTCATATTCCAGAGAAACAAACATGAGAATTTTGCTTATCTAGGGAAATTATAGCCCTTGCTAATATTAGGTGAATGTTAGGAGGAGATTAGTATGGACTTTATTAAAGAGATGTCTAAATCAAGGGGAAATAAAGTATATTAGTTGTAATTGATAAGGTCAACAAATATACATACCTCATACCATCAAACACCCCATTACTATAATTGAATAGGCTTAGGTTTTTTTGGATCATATTTTTAAGCTCCATGGAATGCTTGAAAGTATTATTAGTGGTAGAGACCCTTTATTTTTAAGTTTGTTTTAGAAAAAGACCTTCAAATTATAAGGGGTAGACTTAAACTTTTCCATAACATACCATCCTAATTGGATGGTTAGACTAAGGCCATTAATAAAATGTTTGAGACCTCATTGCACTGTTTTTGTAGTGACATCAGCTAGATGGATAAAATGGATCTCTTTAACTGAATGGTGGTATAACACCACCTACTATGCAACTATTAACACTACACCCTTTGAGATATTGTATGATTATCTTCCTCTAGTGTATATGTCATATTTTATTGATGACTTCAAGCATTTAATCGTGGATCAAGTCATGAAGGATAGGGAGACTACAATCGCTACTGCTAAATTTAATCTCAATAGGGCTTGGAATCTAATGAAGCAATAAGCTAATTAGAAGAGAACCAAGAGAACATTTGAAGTGGGAGAGTAAGTGTTTATGAAACTTTAGCTTTACAAACAAAACTCGTTATAGAGAGGGATTAACCATATGCTTTCCCCTCTATATTATGGTCCTTAATCACTGAGAAGATTGGCAAGGTGGCATACACATTACTACTTCTCTTAAATTCATCTGTTCACCCAAAATTCCATGTTTCACAACTGAAGAAATGGGTTTTTAGTGAGCATACTACATCACCAAAACTATGTGCAACATTTAAAAGCATTGAAAAGTGTTGAACTAAAAGTTGGTCCCATATTTATTTTAATGATAAGAAAACATTTTTATTAATGTATTTATGAAGTTTGTTATGTTTCATGAGATAGGATGATGAAGAACTCGTTTTGAAGTGTATGATTGGAGCCTTAGAGTTGAAGGATATGTTTAAATTTTATTTTGAAGTATTTTAGAGTATATGAAAATGGTTGAAAACCAAGTTGATGAGAAGAGAAGCATTGGATGTGAACTTGAAGATTGAAGATGAAACATTAAGTTTAAGATAGCATGAGTGAGTTTTATTGTGTCTTCTCTTTGGTATTTCCATGTGTCTAAGGGTTCACATCATGCATATGCATTCACATTTTGTATTTGCATATAGGATGCATAATTAAAAGGCATTGCAAGTGTTTACTGTGTGTGAAAAAAAACTTTTAGTGAATGGATGAATGCATGTATGATATTGGATGAGTTAACATATAAATAAATGATTAAATTGGTATGATTTGTGTGAATTGATTAAAGGATAAGTAAATGAATTGGTAATTAGGTTAAATTGGTATGATTTATGTGGTAATTAATTATAATTTGTCAATTACATGAATTGGAAAATTGTTTAAGTATGAGGTTTTATGTGACAAGATGAAAACTAAAGTGTTAGGATTAAGGAAAGTTGGTAAATTGAATGAATATGATTGTGTTAAGTGGTATGATTGAGTGTGATTGTATGAAATTGAGTTAAAAGGTGTTTAGTGATGTCTAGAAGTGTTTAAAATATATTAGAAAGTGTATGAATCTGTTAGGAATTAGTTTGGATTAGATTGAATTTGTTTGGACAAGTTTTTGTATGTTTTTAAACGATAAACAGTAATTCTAAAAGGGTTAAATGGTAGTTCTAGAGGTTTCCATTTGTATATGTTTTCAAAAGGAAAGTGGTGGGTG
Organism: Pinacopodium congolense; assembly: GCA_028565735.1. NCBI lineage: Eukaryota > Viridiplantae > Streptophyta > Magnoliopsida > Malpighiales > Erythroxylaceae > Pinacopodium > Pinacopodium congolense. Next base: position 5,741 of record JAOXYD010131128.1, on the reverse strand, counting down.
TAAAAGTTGTCATTGCGTTTCACAAAAACCGCTATTTAAGTCTAAATTTTACGTAAAGACATTTAGTTTTCAATGATAAAATGAATTTATTTATTTAGAACATTGGGTAACGATAATAAACGACTATTTTGATGTTTTAGGTCTATAAATAGATTTTTTTTTCATAAGTTTTATGGATCAAAAAGTATGAAAAACATTTATACAAGATATTAAAAAGTTGTTGTTTGATGTTTCGGTTTGTTTTTGTGTTAGTTGTGTGAGTTCATTGTGCACACTCTTTTAAATGGTTTGTGAGCTCTCTAAACACTTGGTTTTGGTCAAGAGTAGTATATCCTTCAAGTGTATTTTGTAGGGAAGTTATTTTATGAGATTAAAATTGCAAAAAGTTATTCTTGAGCTTAAGAAAAAGAAGAGTGTTATGAGAAGTTATCCTTGGGTTAAAAAAAGAGAGAGTATTTTAAAAGTTATCCTTGATCCTTGAAAATGATTTATAATTTATCCTTTTTGAGGTGAAAATCTTAATAGGTTATTAGGGATTAGATGTAGAAGGAAGTGAATACCTCTAAACTAGTATAAATCGTTTGTGTCATTCTTCCCTAAAATTTTTACATTTAAACATTTAATTTTATAAGAAGTTTGTATTGTTTTTACAATTGCTTATACATTTATTTAATTATTTATATTATCTTTACCTTTTTTTATTTAGCTTGATTTAAGTTTTTGGTGCATTCAAATTTAAGTTAAAAATTGTTTAAACTTTTGCAAAGTAGTAAATTTGGTTACTATAAGCTCAATAACTTAAAAGAAATTTTCAAACCCTTAATTGACCCTTTCCCTCCCTAAGTGTCGTTGGGATTAATAAAAAGATACCAGAGGTGATATTGGATAGGAGAATTATCAAACATCATAATAAGCTAATGACTCATGTGATAGTGCAATGGTCCAATGACTCACAAGAAGAAGTAATTTGGGAAACTTTATTTGAACTACAGAAATGCTATCCCAAAGTCAACCTTGTGGAATGGGAGGGATTTATTACAGTTTAAAGCTATGAGCGTGGAAAATTAACTTATGGATAAGGTTTTTAAAGGGAGGGGGGCCTCCACTATAGTTAATGGCTATGACCACAACTTAACAACTAACTATAATTAAATAAGAAAACAATGTCATGAAAGGAGGAAGTTTTAATGAATAGCAATACACAGTGTTTAAGGAATTTTCATTGCTACACATGGACCATTATTAGTGACCACTATGATACTTATTATAAATATAATGTAATAAACCGAATGAAGGTGTGAAATATACAAGAAATCATTATGCTATTATGTTTTTTGTTCCTTTTTTCTTCTCTCTCCCTATATTAGAATTATTCTTTCTTTATTTATCTTCCCCTTCTATTTTCATGTAACACTTTCTCATAGTCGACACTAGATCTAAATATATTACAATGTCATCTTCTCACATGTGTACTTACTTAAAGAGCTTTGATATCCCCAGTTAGATAGCAACAAATAGGTGAGAGGTCATTGACATCTACATTAATATCCAAATAAATGATGTGAAAGAAATTGAAAAGTGTATCCTTCTTATTATTAATTTAATTAATTTCATTTAAAAAATAAATTGAAAAGAGGATAACTATATGGCGTGTAGCTAGTGGTTATCAGTGGCTTGTAATTGTCATGTTAGCATCTTATAGTGTTTAGGTAGGGATAGAAAAGGGTAGAAGAAATTATAAGGGCATACTAGTAAATTATTAGAAGAGTTATTGGTTCTCTTCTCAAGTTTCTCTTAGTTGAGATTTTCGAATTTTGATGATTAGATTGTTAATGATAGTTTTTCAAAGAGAGTTTCTTTTATATGTGACAAAGGCTTAGGGGAAAAAAAGAGGAAATTAGAGAAGCTTAGAGTGGTGTTACCGATAGGGTTTTTCATTTCGCTTCTATTGTTATCATCGGTAGTAGAGGAGGTGGTGCCATTTATAACATTTAGGGGGATGAGAATGTGAGTTTGGCTACTTAAAGGAATGAGAAATTTTGGATGGTTGGTGGCAATAAGAGTGCTCTTTATACTAACTAGGTTTTAAATTTTTTAGTTTGAAAATTAGTTTTCCTTTCACTTTTAATTTTAGAATCTCAAGAAACTAATTTTCCTTTTGTATGGAAGTTAAAAAGATTCATTTTTTAATAGAAGAATTGACAACTTTTATCTTGTAATTTATATATTAAAAATTCATTATTTTCTTTTAATTTTGCCTTACATATTGGTTCATGGTTTATGCAATTTGGGGTTACTCATACCCATTCATGCTTTTTATTGCCTATGACTAAATAAGCGTGTTTTCTTTAACCAGACAATAAATTCTCAATCATTTATTCTCATTTATTCGATGTGACTTATTTACAACATTTTCATAATCATCTAAAAAACAAATTTAATTATAATATTTATTAAAGTTACAAACACTATAAAATATTTGATTATATAGTTTTTGTTAGAAAATACAACTTAAATGATCAGTGAAAGATGTTTTTGCCAGTGAAATCATGATGCCAATAGTCCTAGTTTTTATGTTAAAGACTTGAGAGGTACTAAAACAATGGTCTAATAGGTTTTAGAACCCGTATCTTAATATCTACAAACCATATTTGTAGGGATTGCCTCATCCATCATTTTTGGATATGCTAGAATTAAGATCTATAGTAAGATATTGTATCAGATATAACTAGAAAAAGCCTACTAAATAATTAATTTGAAGCTTCTAAAGGATTTTAAAGGGCTTGGGAAGAAAATGAGCTAAGCTGTAAGTGAACCCATATGCAACAATTCAATCCAAAACCTTAAGGCAATAGATTAGTAGGCTTACATTGTATATATCTCACTTCAACTTCATGTCCCTTTTCAATGTGGTTTAATTCTACTTGTGAATGTCTAAAAACTTAATTACAATTAATAAGCATTTACTCTCCATAATATTTTTAAATGTTTCTTGTAAAATATAAATTTTAATTTTGAAGTGTCTAAAGTCGATGATAGGTGTGAATATAAAATAGTATGAACTTTCATTAAGTGCTGAAAAAGTTTAAAAGAAAATAATTTTATCACTAATAATTTAAACAGTGCACCAATTGTCCCTTTTATAGAAAATTTTAGTGAAAAGAAATAAATGAAGTCTTTCTTTTTGATAAATTTCATCAATTTTAAATTTTTAAAAAAGAAATAAAGTCTTTTCCTTAAATTTCACTAGTTAACCTAATTATTCTAAAACTTTGTTACAATGTAATGATGTGAGCATTCTAAGACACTTAGAATTTATTAGGAAATGAGAAAACATGTAATTATTGATTTTTTCTCACACTCTCCTTATGGTGGCAAAAAGATATTTATCATTCTCAACTTGGATACAATATTTTGAAATACTAAATTATTTAATCTTTTGGTAAGTACATTAGCTACCATGTGTGGATACATAAGGTATACAAATTAACCTAATCTATAACCTTTTTTTATAGAAAAATTATTGTCAATTTCGATGTGCTTTGTTAATTAAAAAAATCCATCTGCTTTGTTCAATTAGGTTATACCAAATTGTGAGTTATGTTGATTGCAGATTTGTTATCATAATAGGATCTTATTAAACCATCCCACCTTATCTTTAGGTCTTATAAAATGATATTCATTAAAATAATTACCATATACCTTAAATTATTTCATAAAATTCTACTTCTGCATGAGATCATTGCACCACATTTTATTTTTTATTGCTCGATGTTAAAATATTTTCCTTAAGAAAGATGCAATTTCTAATAGTTGATCTTCTGTCAATAATTGGCCTAGTATAAATAGCATCTTTGTATGCCTTAAGTGTTAAACCCTTATTCCTTCTAAATAGAATATCTTTCCTTAGTGAAATCTTGAAGTATTGTAAGTCTCAATGAACTACTTTTAAATGAATTTCCTTTAGGTTATGTATAATTTGACTAATCATACTAACTATATATACTATATCTAGTAGTGTATGAGACATATAAGTGAGTCTTTCTACTATACATTGATACATTTCCCTATTTATAGTGGCATCCCTCTCTACCTCTCTAGGTTTAAGATTTATATCTATTAAAGTACTTAATGGTTTACATGTTATCATGCTTATTTCTTTAAGAAGATCATTGAGGAAATAAAATTTCCTATAAAAATGGGTAACCTTATCCTAAAAAAATTATTTTAATCTACTTAACATTTTGATCTTAAATTACTTAACAAAATACTCATTCAAGACCTTGTTCTATTTCTCACCATCTCTTATCATTGTTATGCCAGCAATATAAACCAATAGAACTATGAATTTTCCTTGAGGTTGAGTGTTTAATTAATAATGTATGGTCCCCTGGCTTTATTTGTATCCTACAGTCATTATAACCTTCGCAGATCTTCTAAACCATGCTCGTAGTGATTACTTGAAACTATACAAAGCTTCCTTCAATTTATGCATAGTATTAATACCCAAGTTTTCGTAGAACCTAGTAGGATCTTCATATAAATTTCTTCTAGTTCTCCATGAAAAAATGTATTTTTGATATCAAACTATTCTAATTCCTAACTGTAATTAATTACTAATAATAAAAAAACTCTAATAAGATTCATTTTTACAACTAGAGCAAAAGTTCTAAATAATCAATTCCATATGTTTCAATAGATCATTTGGCTATCTATCTTACCTTGTATCTTTTTGTTGATTCACTTGCTATACAGTTCACCTTATACACCCATAAGTTTCTTCCCTACTAGCAATTTTACCAACATCTAAATTTTGATTTTTTTCAATGCCTTCATCTCCACATTCGTATCTTGTCTTCATTTTTCATTGGCCAAATCGTCAGATAAGGTGTTTGGAAGGTAATGGTTTTTAAATTAATAAGGAAAGTTTTATGAAATGATGAAAAATTCCTACAAGACAGAAGTGCGGAAGTAGATATAAAGATCTTTTTATGCATTCTTTCATTTGCCTTCTGATAGCAATAGGAAGGTCCTAGTTATCATTATTTATATGAGATTCATTTTGATCTTTAAACGAAGGATTATGAATTGTTATCTCATTCTCAGGTCTAGGTTGGAATCTTAAATTTGCATAGATTAAGGAATAGCCATCATCTTTCTTATACACTTTTCCCTTGCCAAATCTCATATTTTTAAGACTAGGATTTGTTTTTTAAAATGTTGATTGTAAAATACAGATTCAAGAGATTAAAAATTTTTAGGATTTAGGATTTTAGACACAGGATTTGAATTTTAGGGATTTGAATAGAATTTCGGATTTTAAGAGTTGGCACCATAAAGTTGATTGAAAAAGATGGCTTAAACATTGGAAGTGATAGTGAATGTAGTAAAAAAAAATCCTTATTTTATACTATTAAAGTCTTCCCTTAAGATAAAGATTGGTAAAATAAAACTCTTATTTATGGAAATTAATAATGTTTGGACTTGACAATGAACCAGTGAATAGAGAGGTTTAATATTTAGAGATTCAATGACTATGAAGCTGTTATAAAACTGATATTAAATCAGTATAAAATAATAAGATTTAGAAATTATAAAAATATATTTTAAAGATGAAATACTTAATTAAAATATTAATATTAATATTAATTATTAAGTAAATAGTAGTGCCCGTTCATAGCGCGAGGTGCCCACAAAGCTCGCCCAAGCATGGCCCTTCGCACGTAGTCGTTGGCCGCGCA
>JAOXYD010131108.1:0-10962 GCA_028565735.1 Pinacopodium congolense | reverse complement strand
TTAAGCAAATGAATGGCAGTGTCCCAACAAAGCTAACAATGATGTCCTAAACTACATGTTGATCAACTAACATAGCCTAGTAGTTGACCAGGATGCCCTAACTCTAAGTAATAACTTTTCTAACAACTTTATAAAGATAGTAATGGTTAGGAAGTTTCCCATATGTGTTTTTGAGTTAGAAAATGATATAAATACTTTTCCTAACAATTGTTAAACTGTTTTTATGTGGTTTTATGAGCATTATAGAGAGATCAAAGTGATTTTTTTGTGGATATTAAGCATTCAATACAAGTCATTGTGCTTTTTTGACCAATAAATTGTGTTTCTTTTTTGTTCAATTTAAGTATAGTTGGCTTGTGATTGTATTCTAAAGCCTTTAAGAAGTTTTCAAATCATTTTTTTCATCATAATCAATCTCTATTCACTTTAAGTCCTAGTCGTTGAGATTTTAGTTGAGTCACCTTTGAGATGTATATTCTTTTGTAAAAGCAGGCTTTTAGATTAAATGGTTTTTTTAAATTTTAAAGAAGATTTGCAAAAATTTGCTCTTCATCTTTATAAAGAAGATTGGGACTCATAAAGGATCCTTTTACCAAAAGCATAAATAAAGGTTATGATGTAAGGCATTTTCTACGGTATAATAATAATTGTTACTAGAAAAAGATATTTGTATAACCTTTCTTGCCAATACTTAGACATGGTAGATATCATATATGTATTTCTAATTCAAGATGTTGGGTATGCTATACTAAATTTAGATTCAATGTTAACATAATTGTTTGATTAAGAGTGATCTATTCTTAATGTTAGCCCTATATGACACCTAGGGGATGAAATATGTGTCTTTAAATTTTCTAAGCTTTTAGATAACTTTAAAATTCACTTTTATGAAATGGAAAATGAAAAAATATAATTTAATTAATATAATACTATAATTTGAATTAAAACAACTTTAAAAGATATATGGAAAGAGAAAGGTAAATATTGTTGGTTTACGTGATTTAAAAGTTTTAGCACAATTTTGTAGTTTAATTTAAAACCAATATATAGACTAGTGCACCTATTATAATAAGTAATATAATGGACTAAAAGAGTCTAGATATCCATCCTATGAGGAAAAATTACATGGGCTAGGTCAATTAGCTTGAAATTATCTACAAAGATCAAATTAACTAAATTTAAAGCCAAAAAACACTAAACTAACTTAGCCCATTTTCTAACAATGTAAAAGTAGTAAAGTTCCTTTTAAAAATTACCAAATATGAAAAATTGGCTAAGAGTGAGGTGTTCAATAATTTAACTGAGCAATTAAGACTTATGACAACTGGTTGAGATTATATTCACAAATTTAAGACAAATCTATGGTAAAAAATATGTCTTATCTCTGTTAATCTTGATTTGCAGTTTGGTTATTCATCAAATTTAGGCAGTATTCTTGAAGATTAAGAAGTTTAATACCAAAATCTCTTATCTCAGCACTAAACTCTCATAATTAATGAAGGTTTGGTCATACAATGATTAGATTATGATATTTATTGAATAATCTAACATCTTATGAAGATTTATCGGATCCTAGATTATCTCTCTCTCTTTTCTTAAGTAGCTAGCTTAAAAATAGAGATTTTAGTCTTTTAGTAAAGGGTAGTTAGACATAAGACATTAACAAAAGTTCAATTAAATAATTTACTAACCAATCATTAGGTAGAAATTAAATCAACCACCCATATTATTTAAAGAAAGTGAAACATGCATCTTACACCACATGCTTTGATTAATCCACAAAACAAATGATATATAACCAGTTTGAGTTACAAAAACACCAAAGATAAGCTTTAGAATGGTTTAGTAGCTCTAAAACATGATTTCAGCTTCAACAAAACTCAAAATCACCAATCAAACCACATGATAATCAAAGAATATGAAAATATGTAAGCAACACAGTTTGATTAATCTTAAAACTAGAGCAAAATATAATGTAATTTGAGTTTAAAAAACATAAAAGATAAACCCCAAATAGAGATATAGTTTGAAGAACAAGCTCTAACACTTAGAATCTCATAAAACAACTCAAACTCTCAATTACAAGTGTTTGAAGCAAAGACAACTTAAGAACACTAAAAAAAACTAGGAAAAACTAAGGGGAGAATTTTATATCTATGTTTTCATCTAAAGTGGCATGTGTTCACTGCAATTCCGATCTTTAGAGGGTTAAAGATGGCCTACTTGGTCCTTACCCATAAAAGACATTGATTTCTAAGCATGTTCCAATCAAAATTATGGAGATTTGGTGGAAATTTTGTGTCTGATGCCTACAATGGTAGTTGGACTTTAAAGAACAATGACGACGTTGGTTAAACGATGGAAACACCATTGATAGCCTATTTCTAGATCCTTCAATATGGGTTATAAGGATATCAACATGGGTTAGTCTAGATCCATATTGATGGCCTGGAATGCAATCTTTTTGCATCCTTTTTGTACAATTCCTCAATTATTCACATTTATATGCAATTTAAGCAGTTCCAAACAATACTTAAACAATTAACCACTAAATTTGGGGTAAAACTATAACAAAAATCACTTGAAAACACAATCAATTTGAAACCTAACAATTCCCTCACACTTAAGACTTTGCTTATGCTCAAGAAAATTAATCAATCATCCTTCTCAAAGTAGGATATAATTATAGGAAAATTAATTCAAAATCATTAAACATAATCATTGAAAAAGTATCTCAATTTTTCAATCAAAATGAATCATTAAGATGTTATTTAATAAATTAGTCATATTAAATCATAAATGAATTCAATTTGATTAATATTTATTCAAACCTTAACCTAAATCAAAAAATTCAATTCTATATGTATAATGAATATAAGCAAAGTAAAATGCATCATCTTTTAAACCCAGTCCATATTGGTTATTCATTATAAACAAAAATTAAACACAAATGTGAGCTTTTAAGCTTGGTTAAAGAGTAACTCAATCTTTTTACACGAAGGTGAAAACCCCCTAGTTGCCTAATTGAGTCACCTCGCATCAATTGGCTACTAATACCTCTCATTAGCTTTAACCTTTATATCAATTCAAAGCTAGTGGAATGAACAAAACTTAGCTCACTTATTCATATATTTTTCAGTAACATTTTTATTTTTTATTTTATTTTATTCATTTTTAATATTTTCCATTTGCATTTAACTTAAACAAGATGTAAGCATCTTATATAAAATGTAAGCATCTCTGAGTCGAACTTCATTCTACTAACTAGCCCTAGGGATGATATTAGCATTAAGTAGTGCCATAATGATATAATGCTTGATGCATAAATTTAATATGATAAAAACTCAAGGTGTGGTCCTAACCAAACCTGGGGCATCTCAAGCAACAACTATTGAGAAATTCAGATCGAATGGGATAGAATCTCTATGAAAAGTATCCCTAGCCTCAACAAACACATCTCCCTCATCAGGAACTCGTAATAGGTCTAAAATAAAAGCACGAGTAATATAAATAGGAGTATCTCTCATGATACTTTGAACCTCAATGATGTTTGCCTCCTTCTTGGCATCAATATTGACATAAAATTTCCGAACCAAATTAGATAGTATGGGCCAAAAAGTGATAATATTGGCTCCCATCCTAGAGCTTTAAAAGCATTGGAAACATTAAAATCTAATTTAAAAGTTGGGGCCATCGAATGCTTAATGATGATTTCATTTCCCTTGTGTGCCATGTACCAGCTCGAGTTTTCATGAGTGGTGAAACGATTAGTGTCAAAAGCAAGCCTTTTATAGGAAAAGGAATCCATGTAATCTTGGGGCACCACCTGATCACAAATCATCCTGAAAAGTGACCAAAATATGCTCGAAAACTATCTCTGATGAACAAAAGATTCTAGCTAACCTCACTAAAATATTCCTACCTCATCGAAATATTACTTTATTGGTAACAGGAGAGTTAAGGTGAAACATTGGTACCAAATGAAACTTGTGAGGAGAAGAGCATAATGGTACCAAAATTATGCTTAAAAGACCAAGAAAATGAAGAAAATGGAAAAAAAATGCTAAGGGAAAATAGTATTGTTTGATTTAAAAAATTTTAAAAAAACGTGTGGTTTTATGAGTAAAATGGAGTTTTTATGGTGTGAAAATGTTTAAAAGATGAAATGGGAAAAGAAAGTAACCAAAAGATGGAGTTTTGAGCACAAAATTTGAAATTTGGAGGTAGCCTAGAGGTTTTTAGGTTTTTGCAATGGTGAGGGGGTAAGAAATGGGGAAGAAGATGATGAATAGTTATTTATAGGGTTTTTATTCAAAATTGCATCATTTTATACAAGATGAAAAGATCAACTGTAATTGTTAGGTTCATCAACAATGTCATTAATACCCACTGTTGATGGTCCAAAATGCGATGATCAACATGGGTTAAACAGGCCTTCAATGATGGTTTATCAGATTATCATTGATGGTCTATTTTACCTTTTTATGTGATTTTAGCCCTAAAACTCCACCAAATGCTTCCTAAATCAAGGGTCAATAAAATTAAGAGGATTGTTCATCAAATTGTTTAAGACCTAGAATTTTAAACAATCAAAAACTAAAGAGACCACACCTAAATCAAAGGAAACACAAAGGAAAGCACAAAAAACTTAAATGAAACACACTAACAAGGTTACAAAAAACTATGCTAACCTCCTACCACATAAAATAAAAGCAACACACGCACACAAATAATTAACTAATTAAAGAGGAAAATTCTTAGTTCAGTGAGAATTGAAAAGTAAAAAAGTCTTAATAAACTCATCAATTGTACTAGACACATAAAGCTTAGCTTTTTGTCCATTAACCTTAATGTTGGAGTGACCATTGGTAACTTCAATCATGCCAAATGGATAAACCATGGTCACCACATAAGGGTATGTCCATTTAGATCATAGCTTCTTAAGAAATAGCTTCAATCATGAATTATGGACCAAGAACTTGTCACCAACTTGAATCTTACAATGAAGGATATGCTTATCATGCCACCTCTTAACTCACTTCTTATAAAGTATAAAGTTGTCATAAGCATTAAGACAAAACTCATCTAATTTGTTTAACTGTAATAATCATTCCTCTTCCACTTTCTTCTAGTTAAAATTCAGAAAATTAATGATCCAATACACTTGGTGCTCTATATCCACAAGTAAGTGACGAGTCTTCCCCTAAATTAACATATAAGGAGACATACCTATAGGCATCTTGTAAGTAGTGTTATAAGCCTATAAAGCATCATCCAACTGTAATGACTAAACCTTTTTTCAATTTCTCAATTAGATATCACCACTTGAACATTAGTTTAAGGATGGTAGGATATAGCAATCTTATGGGTAACACCATATTAGTCAAGATGGAATCTAATTGTTTATTGCAAGAGTGTAATCCTCCATCACTTATAATAGCTTTGGGTGCCCCAAATCATATAAAGATGTTCTTCTTCAAGAATCAAACCACACCCCTCAAGTCATTAATTAGTAAAGCATCTACTTCAATCCATTTTCTTAAGTAATCCATAGCCAATAAAATGTATTGATTAAAGTATGACGTAGGGAAAGGTCCCATGAAATCAACACCTTATATATTGAAAATCTTACATACCAAGATGTTGTTCAATAACATCTTATGTCATTTTGAGTTGTTCTCCATTATGCCTTCATTTTCTTACTTTTGAGTTTTCGAGTATTTATTCATGAAGCATCTATTCATTCTCCTGAGGTTATGGCTTATGCTTAAATAATGATTTCCCTTCATAAGTAATTGCTTTTATTGTTACTAGACTATTAATTCCACTTATTTTTTATACTTGTGCAATCTATTTAATTATCCTATCAATTATCGAGGAAGTTAGAGACAACTTAAACTTAAAAATATTATCATAACTTCATTTCAGCATTTATGTTTCTACTATTTAGCTCTTGAGGTTTTCTTTGATGAAAAATGACGCATTATTATTTCCTTTGCATATGGAATAAAAATTAGTGATGATCTATAAAGAAAAATGTTGATTCTTACATGATAATTAGCTTAGACGATAAAATTGAATTTTTGCTAATTTATGTCCAAAACTCAAGATATTTAAAAAACCAAATGTTTAATATTTACAACTTGTTAATGTAAAGTGCTGAAATCTCTTTTATCCATTGATTTGTTAGAGTTATTGTTAGCTGTAAGGGTTTTATTTATAGGAAGTCCCACTCATTGTCGTTTAAAGGGAAATGTTGAAGTAATCACTTTTGAAAAGGGGTGACAATTGAGATCCTTCGCATTATTAGTTTGGACTTGATTTTGGAGTTTGATTGATTACAAAGTTTAAGTAAATGGTTAATTAAAATATACTCCTATTATGTGATATTTTATGTTTTATTTGGATAAATTTACTTTTATGTATATGTGTAAGAGGATTAGATAGAATGTACTTTATTTTGTATTTTATGTGAAAAGTTCATATTATGATTTATGTATAAATTTTGCGGAATTAAAATACCTTATTATATGAGTTTTATAAATAGTGAAAAATATAAATTGTGTGAAAGACAAGATTAATTATATTCTATTATATGAAAACTTTGCATAAAAATAAATATATTATGATTTGTGTGAATTTATGAAAATTTAATGTCTTTTTATACTCATTTTGTGAAAATTGTACATAATGTGCTTTTTTGTGACTTATTTGACTTCAAAGGGATTGTGTTATACAAATTTTGTGTGATTTGTGAATAACTAAGATTTTTATAAGTTATGGATCAAAATTGAATTTTATACGAAGTTGTGTTTTAATGGAATATATATACATATATGTGATTACATGATGAATTTTGTGATGAGCTATTGAATGGTGGAAATATGACTAATTTATGGAAATTGTTGAGAATTAATTTATGAGTATGATTTTGCATTGATATGAATTATTGATTAAATCAAAATAATATTAAGGTGTGAATATCTAATGATGAAAGAAAATAATGTGACATGATGGTGTTGGAATTGTGAAATATTAAGAGAAAAATAATGAGATTATAGTTAGTGGCTTACCTAGGTAGATTTATATTCAATAGTCTTGATATTTATGCGATGTTATTGAGATTTATCACTAGTCACATGCCATGGTATTCTAGAATTGAGGATATCCTTAGTGATTTACATTGGCATTCCAAGAGTAGAGATACCCAAGATGCTTCCAAAAGTAAGAAGTGTCCTATGTGATTTATTTAATGAGACCTAATATTCTAGGAGTGGGAATGCCTAGGATATTTCTAAGAGTGGAAAGTGTCTTGTGTGGTTTGTTTGTTAGCAGACCATTGGATATAAGTATATTAGGTTAAGCAAGACCCTAAAAGTTTATAAAAAGAATTAAATAAAAATATAAGAAATGAAAGAATGGATTAAAGATTATCAAATGTAAATGGTGTAAAATGTAATATGAAATTCCGATGCAAGTTGTTGCAATTCGTATGTGTGTGTATATATATATATTCTTTTATATCTATATGTGTTATATGTTTCATGATGGTTATATTCTAGTGACCCCTTATTAAGTTAGCAGTTTATTCCTTACCCAGAGTACATCTTTATAGTTTATTCCTATGAGCATTACACTCTTAACCCAAAGTACATCTTTACATGGGAGCAATTAACACAAGTAATTTTGCCAAGTATTTCTCATTGACCAAGATAAAAAGATCATAAAGGAGATCGCAAACTTCCAATAAGGTGATGTAGAATCATTATATAAGGCATAAAAAAATATTTAAGGAGCTACAAAGGAGTCATCCACATTATAATCTACCGAAGGAGTTCTTGTAAACTGTCTACAATGGGTTGAACCAAAGTACAAGAGGCACCATTGATGCAGTGTCTAGAGGATCATTGATAAGGAAAACCATTGATCCAACCCATGATCTTTTAAAAGAGAGTGAACAATAGTTGCCTATGGTTAAATGAAAGGAGAAAGTACGGATACAAGGAGCAAAAGGGGGTGATTCCCATTGATTAAATAACAACTCTTCAAACAAAATTTTCATTTCTAACCAAGCAACTAAGAAACGTATAAGGTACATCTTCATCTTTCATTAAAGTTGTGCAACGTAGATGTGAGTTCTGTAGGTAAGATAGCCATGACACAACTAATTGCTTTATAATAGATTCTTGTGGAGGGGATCAAGTCAACTACATGGGGCAATAACAAAGAGGTAATAACCCTTTCTCCAACACTCATAATCTGAGGTGGAAAACTTCCTAAATTTGTCTTAGAACACTAAAAATGCAAGCAACATTGTGAGACTACAAGGTCCACCTAGTTTTCACTAAGATAGACTTAGGTCTTTGAAGAATAAGATGTAAAAATTGATAAATGTCTTGGGGTTCAAGTTTATAGCTCAAGAGAAAAGCTAAAAGAGAAAGTTTAAAAGCCAAGAGGAAAGCTACCAGAGGATGGAAGTGAAGTTTGATCAAATAGTCAAAAACCATGCTTCTTCCATCCACAACTTAAAAGTTCAAGTTAGGTAACTTGACAAAGCCATCTTATCTAGATAATAATTGAAGGCAATCACACTTAGGAGTGGTAAGCAATTAGAGGAGCCGAGTGAGAAGGGTGAGAATGCCAAAAGAGAGAACTAAGAGAAAGAGAAAGGTAAAGAGAAAGAAGAAGAAAAGGAGGAAGAGGAAGAGGAGAAGCCATATGTTCCCCCATTTCCATACAAGCCAAAGATTTTATATCCATAAAGACTTAAGCAACATCAAGGGGATGCATAATTCTCCAAGTTCTTGGAGAATTTTAAGATGCTCTAAATCAATTTGTCCTTTGTGGAAGTAATAGAGAGTATGCCAAAGTACATCAAGTTTTTGAAAGATATTTTAACCCACAAGTGCCTTTGGGAAGAAAACCAACTTTGGCCTTGATAGATAGTTGCAAGTCAATCACTACTAGTCACATGCCATCGAAGTTGAAACATCCAAGGAGTTTCACTATACCTTATGTTGTTGGTAACTTGAAAATTTCTGAATATTTGTATCATTTAGGAGTAAGTATTAACTTGATGCATTTATCTATTTTTAGGAAATTGAAGCTAGGAGATATAAAGTGACCTCAGTGCTCATTCAATTGGCGAACCAATCCATCAAAAGCCATATAGAGTGGTTAAAGAAGTGTCAGTAAAAGAAGATAAGTTTATAATTTCAACTAATTTTATTATACTTGACCATGAAGAAGATAGAAATTATCCTTTAATTTTAGTGAGAACTTTCATGAACACCTTAATGGAATTTATTGATGTCTATGATTGAAAGTTAGTTTGTCGTATTGGGGATGAGCAAGTAAAGTTTAGTATGAGTAAGACATTGAAAAATCTAGCTAAGGGAAGTACTTACATAAAGATAAATATGGTTGATGAGTGTGTAAAGGACCAAGAGGTGAAGGATGAGGAAGAGGTAGATTTGAAAGATGATGAAGAAATTAAGAAAGAGGAGGAGTTGAGTAAGAAGTTAAAATAAAAACCTTTAGGAAGAACGAATGCTCATATTATATTCTCTTTTATGAAACCACCTATGCTCAAGTTACAATCCTTACTTCTACATTTGGGATACGCTTCCTTATGTAAAGGAAAAACACTACCTATTAGTACTCCTAAAGACTTAATTTTGGAACAAGAGGAGTGGGAGATTAAGATGAGAAAGAGAAGGCTTAGAGCGGGGTTGAAGTTATTTCTGACTAAACTTAAGACTCGATGGAGAGGACTATTTAAAGTTGCTCAAGTTTACAAGGATGGGGATATTAGGTTGGAAAACTTTAAAGGAAACACGTTTAAGGCTATTGGGCATCAATGGCAGGTTGTATCTTGGAGAATTTCCCTTAAAAGAAAAGAGAATAGCTTCTTTCCTTTTATTTTACTAAAATATTTAAGCATGGTCAAGCTAATGACCTTAAACTTAGCATGTCTGTTCTTAGTTGTTTTTCCTTGTTAATTCATGTGTGATTGTTTATGTTTTTAATTTTGATTGGTTTTTTGCCTTTAAATATCTTGATGTTTAACTGATCATTTATGTCCTCAATGCTTGGTTGAAGGTCGGGTGTTGATTCATGGCTTAGAGGAGGGAAAAAATAGGAGAAGAAGAAGGTTTTCATTTTAATATCTCCCGAGTCTTTAACATCTTGAAGTCATATGGAATGGAATAAACTCTCTCAAGCCATGCCTAAAGATTCATCTTCACTGTTTAAGGAAGTCAAGTTCTCTTTCCATTTTAATACTTTTTATGTTTTAATTACTTTCATTCTCTAAATTGAGGACAATTTAGTTTAAGCACCATGTCGAGGGGGTGGATGGGGGAAGATGAGCTTGAGCATGTTTTATCATTTATTCACAAACTTGATTTGTTGAAAGTCTAATAGAAATGACTTAGATGTCTTGCCTTAAAATGATTGAAATTAGGAGTTGATTTTTAATTGTGGTATTTTAATTTCATCAATGTTTGTTATCGTGCGAGCATCGAACAATTCTTGAGTGATTTCTAACCCAACTTTTTTTTCTTTTTTCTGACCCAATTTTTTCTTTTCTTTTTAATTTAGAGCGAATTGCATGTGTTTTTTAGGACCTATATGTATAATGTAATGCTTTTAGTGATCTTTCATATGATTTGTTGTGTGAAGTTGGAATAGGTTGCATGCATTAAAAATTTAAAAGAAACACAAATGTGATTAATTAAATTGAGCAAAGGTTTACACTTCTCTAGTTTCAAATAAAAAGATGAAGTTAAAAAGTGGTGTTGGTGTAAGGTAACCTAGCTGAGTAACTGGGGCTGTGCTCTACAAGCATGCACCTTTATGTCAAAAGGCTAAGTGACCTCCTAGTTAAGCTAAAAGAGTATCCTAGTTAAGTAATTGGGGATGAGCCCCATAAGACGTACACCTTCTTGTCAAAAGGTTAGG
>JAOXYD010131088.1:0-10962 GCA_028565735.1 Pinacopodium congolense | reverse complement strand
ACAAAACACAAAACACAAATAAAAACACTTAAATAAACAAAACTTACTCCAAATTAATACTAAAAACAAACAAAACAGTAATTAAAATTATACTAAACAAAAACACACAAAACAAATATTAAAACACAATAAAAACAATATAATATGTAATAAACACATGTAAAACACTTAGAAAAACACATACAAAAATACAATTATCAGGAAGTCATTGAAAAGCTTCCACCTCCTACTAGCATCAAAGGCATATGGACTTTCCTTGGTCATGCAGGGTTCTATAGATAGTTCATCAAGGATTTTTCTTTTATATCTAGACCTTTGACTCATCTATTAGTTAAAGATGTTCCTTTTGTTTTAATGATGATTGTTTGGATTCTTTTATCAGGTTGAATAAGGCACTTACAACAATGCCCATTTTGATGTCGCTAGATTGGCTGCTTCCCTTTGAGATTATGTGTGATGTAAGTGACCATGCCATTGGTTGTGTGCTTAGATAGAGGAAGGAGAAGAGGCTGCATGTCTTCTATTATGTAAGCAAAAATTTTATAGGGGCACAATTAAATTACACCACCATAAAGAAGGAGTTGCTTATAGTGGTAATTGCATGTGAGAAATTTCGTTCTTATCTTTTGGGCTCACAAGTTATTGTTTTTACAGATCATCTAGCGTTGCATTATCTCTTTACTAAGAAGGATGCCAAGGCTAGGCTCATCTAATAGGTACTTCTACTCCAAGAGTTCAACCTCGAGATCAAAGAAAAAAAAGGAGCAAAAAATGTTGTAGCGGACCACTTCTCAAGATTTAAAGGAGGACACCAAGAAGAAGAAAGGAAATTGAGGAGCATTTTCTTGATGATACTTTAGTTATGGTAGAAAATCCTTTTCTTCCTTATTTTGTAGATATTGCTAATTACCTCTTAGGTAGTATTCTTCCCCTTGATATCTCTTATCAATAAAGGAAGAATTTTATGTTTCAATGTTCTCACTATATTTGGGGTGAACTTGTACTTTATAAGATATGTGCTAATAGTGTGATTCGTCAGAAAATTTTCTTATTTTTCTTACCATTTTCCAACTTGTTTATGTCTATTTATTTAGTAGTTTCAAGTCAAATGGTGCATAGGAGGAAGAGATTAGCTTATGTTCTTGTTCGATTCACAAGTCAAGAAATTTTTAATTGGTTTGAAGCCCATAAGAGAAACGATTTCATCGTTGAGCGACCCATCCATCCAGATATAGAAGCATCTTTTGATATCTCTGGTGCCTTCATTTAAATGGGAGGCTGTTGTCACTTTTACTAGTTTATTCTACCCATATTTGGTTCGCGAGTTCTTTGCGACCATTGAAGATAAAGATGAGGCGGACACAATTAAGATCCATTCGATGGTATGAGGTATTCCTATTCATCTTACTCGTGCTTCTATAGCTGCTTTGTTAGGAGTAGCAGATGAGGGCAGTGTATTTATTAAGCCTAAGGATACTTTTCATGGGGATACGATAGCTTCGGACCCAATGTTCTCCATTGCTACTACTCGGGATACCTTAGGCCTGACTAAGAATGCTAGAGGGTATATTACTGTTGCATTAGTGGCTCAAGAGAGGATTATTGTTACTATGATCAGTCATAATGTTGCTCCTCGAGCCAGTGGGCTCAATGAGATGTGGTATGTAGATGTATACCTATTATACAAGATGTTGCGTGGATTAGGTACCATCTCAGGTTTACCATTAGCTGGGTTCATTATTTTGTCGATGAGAGATGTGGTGAAGATCAATAGGCCCAGCAAGAACTTTTGTTTTCCTTGCTTGCTTACACTGATATTTCGAGATGCGGGATTTCCCTTAGATTCTTTATACCCTGATGACTATACTCGTCGAAATGTCATTAATGCTAGTGTGCTTAAGTTATGGCACTTCATATATCAGGGAGGCCATTAGTGTTGACTTCGTGAGGGTGAGAATCCACCTAATGATGCTGCACAGCTCGACATTCATGCAGATATAGGTGAGGCTTCATCTGAGGCCACTCCGAGTGTTATTCCTCCTCGCCTACCCTCGCTTGCTGCCACTTCCATCCCACCTCCACCTGTTTCAGATGATCATCAGGTCGCTCTACTACAGTACTTGATTAACATAGAAGGTCGACTCAGTTTTGAGCTCTCTGAGTTTCTTTAGAGATGACTTGTCAGTTTGATGACCTTCAGCATCGGGTCGATGAGTTGACTACTCGCTTTAGGTGCTTTAAGGACTATCAGCGTTCCAAGGATGCTAATGACCCTTATTTTTAGTTTGTTTGGTTATTCATTTGTGTTGTTTCCGTTACTTTTGTTGTTTTAGTTGTTTTCGTTTCGTAGTATCGATTTCCCTTTCATATTTTGGTTTCTTTTGTTTTTCGGATTAGATCTGAGGACTATTATCCCTTTTTTATTGCTCCTTGATGTACTGATTTTCACACTTATACTAGTGGAGCTTCTTTTGACTATTTCTCTGTGTTGTCTATCTTTTTATTTTAGTTATTGTAAACCCATTATAGTACTTTGATGGCTCTTCAAGCATATATCATACAGGTGTATTTCTTACCCTACTCTCCTACTTTATGCTTTTCAATTCTTTAAACATTGAGGACAATGTTTTATTTAAGTATGGGGGAGGGATTTAGCTATTTATCACATAAGCTTTGTTTTTTTATAGTGATTTTCTTTATCATCAATTTCATCGTAATCTATAAATTGTGGAAATTTTTTTCAATTTTTGATCCTTTTTATTGTTCATGCTTTTATTTGAATTTAATTATTTTGGCAAGTTGAAATGTTATCTGATTCATTTTGACTATTAATGACTAAATACCTTTAGTTCATTGCATAATTTGGAAGGTAGATACCTAAGGCTAGAAGGATATTCTACTTGTAAAATGCAACTTTCTGAGTAAGTTTGTGACATCTTTTAAGACATTAACCTCATTCAAAGAAAAAGAATTGGAATTAACCCCAAAAAGAAAAAAAATAAGAATAATTACTTGATTAGTTAAATAAGTAAGTAGAACTATTCCTCTGATTTCCAATCTTGTGTATGTGTATTTAAAAAAATAAAAAAAATAAAACTGAAAAACTGAAAAAAAAGAAAGAAAAAAAAACAGAATAAAATACATGTATATGAGAATTGAAATTATGAGAGGGACACAATAGTCAGTTCAGATACTATGACACAGTTGAGTAACCGGGGGTTGTTCACTTTAAAATGTTCACCTTCACGTAAAAAATTGAAGTAATCTCTCAATTATTCTGCGTGCAAATTTAATTAATTAGGTTATTCATTCAATTTCATTTTAATTTTTATTTTAAAGGATGTGGAAATGTCAAAAAGATTATGCATTAAACTTAGTTAATTGCCTTTTATATGTGGAATTGATTTCTTAATTTAGGTTGACAATTCAAAAAGAATGAATTGAATTAAATGCATTTTGGAATTGATACCATTGATCAATCTTATAACATTTCCATGTATCAAAATTTTTAAAGGATCGAGAAAGCATTTTAAATAATTGTGGTGTCAAATTCTGAATTATTTTTCCTATACTTATATCCTATTATAAACTTGGTGATGAATTAATTTGCCAGAGGACAAGCAATTGCTTAAGTATGGGGGAATTGTTAGGGGTCAAATTCATATAGTTTAAATGGTTAATTTGTTGAATTATGACCCTTAATTCAATGTTTAATTATTAAATTTATGTGTTATTATATTTAATTTGAAGAATGAAGCTTAATGATGGAGATTGGAGCAAAATCATGAAAGAATCCTCTTTGTTCCGCCCATTAATGGCCCCCTGACAGGGTGCCGTTGATTGAAGAATAGAGGGTCATTTAAGGGTTCTACATTTGACCATTAACAGCACCCTCTCAGGTGCCGTTATAGGGAGGCAGGGTGCCGTTGTGCACCAGAGTCAACAATTTCAGCTCCAAATATTAAGGATTTCAACTTTAGTGTGTCTCCAATGAATTCCCTTGTCTCTTGGCATATGTGGGGTGTCTCCAGAGTTTTCATACATCCAAGAAAAATACAAAAAATGCAGATTAACCTGTAGACTTCAGATCTAACTCCTAGTTAGAGAAACTCTTGCTTCTCTCTTACTTTTTCTTAGATAGTTTATGCTTCAAACACTTGTAATTAGAGTTTTAAAGTGTATTTTGAGTTGCTGTTTATTGGAGACTGAAGTTAAGACATATATATGAGTTTCTAAACCATCATAGGGGGTTTTCTAACTCAAATAATTACTTATATTCTTCTGTTTTTTGGATTAATCAAAGTTCATGTGCATATGTGTATATTCTTGAATGTTCTTTGATTTTCTTGCTAGATTTTATGGAATCCGAGGCTGTGTTGATGTCCATATCAAGTCAAGAAGTTCAAGACTTGCCTAGAAGGGTTCTAAATATGTTTTGTAACTTCTAAAATACTTATTTCAGCTTATATTTGTAGATCTATCAAAGTATGTGGCTTAAGATGCATGTTTTATATGCTTTGATGATTATATGTGCTTAAATCCAATTTTCAACTTTGAATTTGTGTTTTCATATTTTAGGAGAGTTTGAATGCATGTAATAAGGTCTGATTTTGTTTATTAAAGCTCTTAAAGTTCTAATTTTGGCATGATTATCTAAGATTATAGTAAAAGATAATAAAAGATTCGAGAAATATACCTAGGTTGTTGGAAAATTCAATAAACAACATAAATCAATCCTTACATGACCAAACTTGGATTATTTATGAGAGTTAGAGGCCTGAGATTACAATTTTGAAACTTACCTTCTTGAAATTAAGGCCCATTGGCTAGATTTAAAGTATAACCAAACTTTAAACTAAGTTAAATGGAAAAAAGACATAAATCTTAATCATAGCTTTGTCTTGAATTCGTGAAGGAACTCTAATTTGCCTTTAAATTTGTTTTTAAACTCAATTAATTCATTAATAACTTATCCAGAGCTGGATTCCATATGATGGTAATTTTTAATAATTTATAGATCATTTTATAATTCAAAATTGCAAAGGTTTGAAGCATAACTAGGATGGTTTTTAATTTTATCTTTTCGTCTTTCAATCAATTAATTTAGAAATTTCTAGATAATTGTAATCTAATCATTTTAGTATTTAACATTCAAAATACCATTTTTCCTTCTAGGTTTGGCACTCGGAGTCTTAAAGGTTCTCCACTTTATTACTTGTTCGATATGTGCGCTTGCCTTTCGTCACTTTAGTTTTTGCTTAATATAATTTTGGTTTTAAAGGTAAAATTGGTTTCAAGAACTCCCATTTTTAATCTATTCAACCAAGGAACAACAATGAGTTGCAATTTGATGCTTATGAGAACACCAAACTATATAAGGAGATAGTGTATATGTGATGTGATGATCACATAAAAAAGAAAATATTTGAGAATGGTGATAAGGTATTTTTATTTAACTCTAAACTTCATTTATTTCAAGGAAAGCTCAAGTCCCATTAGAATGATCCATTTAAAGTCATCCAATTGTTCTAGTATGGAGCATTGGAATTGGAGAATGATAAGGTGAAACATTTAAAGTGAATGGTTAAAGATGCAAGCCATACTTCGAAGGCATATTTTCATATGAAAGGGAAGTGATATCTTTCCTTTCCTTTATTTGATCATGTTGCGATTAAAAGTGGTCAAGCTACTGACCTTAACTTTGCTTTGTGTTTTATGTAGTTAGTTTCCTTTTTAATGTATGTGTGTTTAATTAAGGATTTGTTTATGTTATTCATTTAAATGTGTTGATTTTAATTAGTTTTATGATAGTATGATGTTTGCGTGTGAGGACATTACAAAAGCTTGGAAAGGAAGAAAAAATAAGTGAAAGTGGTGATCTTTCTATTGTTATAGTGAAAGTATAGACGTGGTACCCTTTATTGCTATAGCTACAGAAGGGAAAACCTTTTTCCGCTATTGCAACGATATCGCCATAGAAGCTGGGAATTTAATAGAAACCAGAATTTTTAATGTTTTTAAAACCCTAACTTGTTTCATTTGTTTTTAAAACCTTCTTTGTCTAAGTGTCCACCCCTTCCTCCTTCTCTCTATTTTTTTCCATTTCTCACCTAAATCATCAAATCTTCTTCAGATCTTTCATCAATCTTCCACAACTCCTAACGTTTTACACTCTTATTTATAAAAAATCATTCTTTCACCCCTTATTCTCTTTATTTCCACTCTTGTTTTCATCTAACCTCATCTCTTTTGTTTCTCAAGTAGGCTTAAAGATTGCGCATCACCATGCCACCAAAGTGGAAGCAACTTGTAAAGAAAATTTAATTGGCTTTTGAACAAGGAATAGAAGATTTCGCTCATGAATTTGGCACCTCTTTTCCTATCTTTTATCAAAAGGAAGGTATGAAATTTCAACAACTTCAAAGTAAGTCCATTATTTCTCTGAAATACTTGAATTTTAGGATTCTTGAAGATCTTGGATTGAAAGATAAGATTGATCAATTATGTAATAAGGAGGGTTGGGAGAAGTGTATTCATTGGGATTATATAGTTTTTCATGAATTGATATTAAAATTCTTCACAACTATTTAGTATGATCCTAAGAAATTAGATGAATTCTAGTTTAGGTTAAGAGGAAACCCATATAATCTTAATTATGATATCATGAAACAATATTTTGGTTTTTGAAAATAAAGGTTTATAACTCCCACCTTAAATTTGAGTATAGCAAATATTGGGAGAAACTTATAGGGCTAGATGACTTTGATGTTTATAATCCATCTAATTCTCAAAGTTTATCCATTGCGATTATATAGTTTTTCATGAATTGATATTAGAATTCTTCACAACTATTTAGTATGATCCTAAAAAATTAGATGAATTATAGTTTAGGTTGAGAGGAAACCCATATAATCTTAAATATGATATCATGAAACAATATTTGGGGTTTTTGAAAAAAAAAAAGTTTATAACTCCCACCTTGAATTTCAGTATAGTAAATCTTAGGAGAAACTTATGGGCCTAAATGAATTTGATGTTCATAATCCATCTAATTCTTAAAGTTTATCCATTGTGATTATGTAGTTTTTTCATGAATTGATATTAGAATGATCCTAAGAAATTAGATGAATTCTAGATTAAGGTAAGAGGAAACCCATATAACCTTAATTATGATATCATGAAACAATGTTTGGGTTTTCAAAAACAAAGGTTTATAACTGCCACCTTGGGTTTCAATCTAGCAAATATTGGGAGAAACGTATGGGGCTAGATGACTTTGATGTTCATAATCCATCTAATTCTCTCATAATTAGTCATACCCATTTAGTTTTACATAAATTTATATGTCATGTGGTCTTTAATAAATCTCAAAGCAACAAGTGTTCTCTTAAAGATCTATTTCTTTTGTGGTGTATAGATACTAATAATAATATTTGCACATCGTAACACATTTTTCATGCTTTAGATCAGGCGATTTTTCAAAAACAACACATTTTAGGCATGGATTATATCGTCACTACTATTGCTTAAATTTTTGGCGTTAGTTTTGATGGACTAACCCTATTTAATGTTGATTACTTTACTCTTATGCATTTGAGATGTGTTGAGATCGTGAATATTAATTCAATGGTAGATTGAGATCCCATACTAAAGCTACTATCAAACAAAAGAAAATATCAGGTCCATCCTCTTCTCGTCGACCTCAAAGTGATGATGATATCACTTCGGATGATTTTGATGAAGAAGATGAAGGGTTGAAAATAGTTTTAACCACCCTAGATTATCACCATAAGACATTATAGTGACATATGGATTCCATGGATGAGAAGATAACACATGTGATAGGGTAGATGAAGCAAATTGAGCAATAACAGCGTTATCAAAATAAACAGTTTCTAAAATTTTTTTAATTGCAATGAATCCAAGTGCCATCACCCACGCCTTCTCCCCAACAATCAATATAATTTGTTTTTCCCTTAATTTTATTTGTTTTTATTGATTTGTTTTTCTTTTTGTGTTTCATTTTTATGTGCCTTGTTTTGTGTTAATTTTCCATTTTCCACATTACAAACAATGTGTGGTTTAAGTATGAGTAAAGGGCTTTGATTTTTTCATATATCATTATGTTGCTATCATGCATTAGTAGGTTTATTGTTTATTGTTGTGTTTCTTTTTATGTGCTTATTTTGTATTTTGTTTCTCCACATTGAGGATAATGTGTGGTTTAAGTGTGAGAAGGGGCTTGTTTGCATTTTTTGTGTCATTTCGCATGTTATTATGCATTTGCAGTTTGTAGGCTTAGTTGAATTTGGTTTACATATCTCTTGTTAAGCATTTTATCATATAGTTTGAATGTGTCAATGGCATGAGATTGAAAGAAACAGTCTTGATTTTGAACGTGAAATTTAAGTATGATTAATTATTTATATCGTAAAATTTATAGCTTGAATGTCTTCACCTTAATCAAGATAACCTTCATCTATTCTTTTATCTTTAACACTTTTTGGTTGCATTTATATTAAATTAGACTTAATTTGATAGACATTACTAGTGATTTTTCATACGAATGAATTGATTTAAAAGAAAGGTTATAGGATATAAATGAAGTTAAGGGAAATAAAGACATGTTAAATACGTCATTTCCATTTTGCTGACCTTAGTTAAATTGGATTAAAAATAGAACTAGTTGCCAATTATGAGTCGTGATATAGCTGAGTAATCAAGGCATATTCATGACAAAATGTTTACCCTTGCGTTAAAAGGATAAATTGAGACTCTAAACAAGCTTAAAAGAATGAAACTATTTGAGTAATCGAGGAACATTCATAATGAAGTGTTTGCCTTCAAGTCGAAATATTATGTAATCATTCAAAGTAATGGCAAAAACAATGTGCTACTATGGAAAATAAAACCTACGGATCTTCTTTTAATTATCATGACATTTTCATGATCACATGGTAATATCATCAATGCCTGCTTATAAATGTCAAAGGTGTAAGAATATGTTGTTAATATCTTGCATAAGATGCATCTTCCATTGAATGAAGCTTCATATATGAATTTTACAAGATAAATTATTTATATCTTCTCAAATTTTTTATGCTTTAGGGTAAGCTAATTCTATAAGTTTTATGTCATTTTCACATTTTCATTATTCTTGCATTCATATCGTTATTGCATTCATGTCTATTCATATCATTATTTGATTTAGTAACTTGTTTTCTTTGTTTGTGTTTTAGTTTTTCTTGGAGACAACCAAAAGTTAAAGTATGGGGATGTTATTATTATTGTAATTCTTTTTTAGTGTTTAAGTGTTATTATAATTTTGGGAAAGAATTCTTATTGTTGTGAATATTTATTGCAAATTCAAGTGGAATTGAGTTGGGAGCCTAAGGGAGAAGAAGAAGGAACTTGGGAGAAAAACCTAGGTCGCTATAACGACTTGCTGATTTTCTAGAATCTTTAGTATGATGTGTTCAAGTTTAGTTTAATGCCATTTTCAGTTGAAGAGATGTGGAAAAGCCTTAGAAGCCAACAATTTGAGTCAAAGGAACATTAAATAGAGGAAAATAAAAAATTTTAAGGAGAGAAAAAATAAGGAACTTAAGATCATGGTGGAGGAATCAAGATTCAAAAGATTATCCATATTTTCCACCAAAGGGGCTTCAACCTACACCCATTTTTTAAAATTTTCCATTGCTCTTTTGAATGTAATCTGAATAGTTGGTTCTTGAACAGGATTATGGATTGCTATCTCTAGGTTAGGGTTTATCCTTGAATTGTTTGTACAAATTTTATTTTATTAATTTAGTGCTGATTGTTTGTGATAATTGTTAAGCATAAATTTACTTCAAATCGAGAGATTGTTTTGATTTATTTCTCTTAGTGTGCGCAATAAGAATCAGTAGCTTGATAGTCCTATACTTATCAGATTAACAAGTGATTGAAAAGAGTACTTAGTTGCTTCTTAATTGACTTTAGGATTGCTTTAAACCTAATTACATATTTAAGAGTAATGTTATGAATCGAGAGGTTACAATTCAATTTGTAATTAATTCAATTGGGATTACTTTGTTAAATTTAGAGAGAAGGTAGTCAAAATATTAGATATCTAGGATTAGAAAAATTAAGTCAACAAGGTAAAAAGATGATAAGCAAGGATAAAATAACCTTAATTCTCCATCGTTGAGTAACTTCATTGTTTTCCTTTCGTCTGTGCTTTTAATCATTGAATTTGGTTAATTTAGTTTAATTTTCAATTTCAATATTTTTTTTTACCTTAAACAAAGTGCAATATAAAATTTTAGGTGTCTATATTGAATCTTCGAGGGATCAATATCTGTTATACTATAAGTTACGACCTGTATACTTACAATGTAGTGAAAACTAACAAATAATTTATAAGTTCTCAACTTAATTAACCTAAACTGTTAAAGGGATAACAAACACAATAAATGATGTATACATCAAAAATTCACAAACATAACACCAAAACATTTAAAAGAAACCTCAAATTGATTCTCAATTCACTTCCTACTTAATTTCACAAACCTTGATACATAACAAACACTCCAACACACCTATTTATAGGTAAAAATTGTCTCATTTGTCGTTTATAACTATTAGGCCTCATTAAAAATCATTTAATAAATTTTTGTTGTTCATTGGTTGAGTGATTAAAAATGGATGTTCTTTAAATCGATTTTACTTTGAAAACCAAAATGAAATTAAATAAAAACTAACGTGACGAAAGGTAAGTGCACCTATCGAACAAGTAATAAAGCGGAGTAAATTTAAGACTCCGAGTGTCAAACCCATGGGAAAAGATGTTTGGATTATTAAGTTAATTATTAGATTAATTAGATTACAATTATCTAGGCAATTTTAAATTAATTGATTAAAAGACGAAAAGATTAAATTAAAGACTTAAATTATTTATGCTTCAAACCCTTGCAATTTTAA